>LOEQ01007280.1:67462-96446 GCA_001685075.1 Bramus lutescens | reverse complement strand
CTATCTATCTATCTATCTATCTATCTATCTATCTATCATCTATCTATCCATTTACCTATTTACCTCCTTGTCTCCCTATAGCAAACTCAAAGTTACAGAGACTTTTATGAGTTTCATTCCATAAATATGGGACTCTGCCTCAGGGGGTAAAGTTGCTTATCTGGTAATTGGGAGAGTCTGATTTAAACCAGGCTGTGGCAGCCTGTTGTCCTAACACCTGACATTCTTTCCTCACTGATTAGAAATGCTTCCTTTAGATACTAGATGCTTAAATGGTTGGGCTGTTTTCTGGTCATCTCAGTACTGTGAGTGTTTGTCAAGAAGCTGGCCTAATCTTAGCCATTTTTGATTATGATATATCAGTTGCTTCCAGGGAGAGAGATGAGCAGAGCAAGGAAATGCTGTTATAAACTGTGGAACAGCTGCTCTGCTGACAGAGAGGGTGAAGTGAAGCTGGGCTATGGAAAAGAGGAAAGGGGACATGGCAGGTCAGAAGGAGCTGCGGATACTGACCTGTACTGTAAGGATTCCAGGGTGTGGGGTCCAGCTGCAGTAGTTAGCTTTAAGGAAAGGGTCAAGTTGGCCCCTGTATTCCTCAGATATAAAGCCTGCAGGCCAGGTACATAAATCTCAAGATTGATAAAGAGATCTGTCTATTAATTGAATAAAATGTCTCTTGTAAAGATAACTTTTCTCCTCCCTCATGAGATTCGTCACTGAGATCACAGGGTGAGAAAAGAGAGGGCATGGGTGCCGGGGAGGGGCTTTCCCTTGGGACGCTGACTCTTTTTTTTTTTTGGGTTGTTTTCCTTCTGCCACTGCTAACATTTCCTTTTCATGGGAACTGGATTCTTGAATAACGACTTGAACAGGAATAGTGTTCTGCACTTTAAATTCGGGAAATGACCAGCTTCCTGTGCCAGAGAAAAGGCTGTGCTTGGAAATATTATCTATATTGTGCTCCCCGCGTGGCCTTTTCTTTCATTGTGTTCTGCTATTTAACTTATCTGCTAGCAATGTAAATTCCTGACCAGCACAATAGGAAGTATTATATCAAAGGCACAATAGTCTACTGACATCTCACTGTAAATATTTGTAGAATATTAAAAATAAAACAATTTAGACAATGCCTTATTAAGGAAAATTCATAAAGACATTCGTGTTAGCTTATGGGCTGCTTTTAGAAATTCATTTCTGAGGCTGGAGAAGGCTCAATAGTTCACAGTGACTGTTGCTTTTCCAGAGGACCTGGGTCCGTCGCCAGCATTTATATCAGGTGCCTCACAGATGCCTTTACCTACAGCTTCAATAGATCTGATGCTCTTTTTGGCTCCTATAGTCACCTGTATATAAATGTCACACACACACACACAACACAGACACAGATATACACACATAGCCCCCCCCACAAAGACACACACACACACGTTTTGTGTGTATGGGTGAGACACACACACGTTTTGTGTGTATGGGTGAGACACACACACACATTTTGTGTGTGTGTGGGTTGCCTAGTGTGTCTGTGTATCACATGCATGTGTAGTGTCTGAAGATTCCAGAGGAAAGTGTTATATTCCCTTGGAACTTAAACAAATTTCATGTAAAATAGCACCAGAAAAATGATGGGCCATTTGAAACATCTTTTCCTCTTTTTCTCCTTTCTCCTATTAAGAATGTTGAGATTAAAAGCTTCTTAGAAAAAAGAATGAAAGAAAGAAAAGAAAAAAAAGGAAAGAAAGATGTGTCATACCCAAGGAAGTCTGTTTTGATTTTATGTTGTAAGCTGGCCTGGTAAATTATCACTACTTGAGAATTCACTAGTATTAGAAAGCATTGAAGCAAAGAGAGTACTCACCTTATGACATCTTTGAAGAGAATGTCTCGGATTGGCCTTTAATTTTGTCATTAGCCTGTGTGAGTCTCATCTTGATCCCATCTGAAGTCAAGGTTTGCTCTGGCCCTTCACGTAGGTTATACAGCGTTTATTATACTTCACATAATAAAAGTCTTGTAAGATTTGTGATAATTAGACAGAAAACTCTGTTAGGCCTGTAACTTGATCTGCATGAATTATTTCTGTCATCCAGTCTTTCTCATGAATTGTGGTTGTTGTGTGTGCACTATGTGTGCATGCGTATGGCATATGGAGGGCAGAGGTAAATGTTTTGTGTTCCCTTCCATCCCTCTTTGCTTTATTTTAGAGACAGGATCCTTCTCACTGACCCTGTACTTGTTGATTGAATAAGCTGGTCGGCAGTGAGCTCCAGGAAGCTGCCCAACTCTGCTGCCCCTGTGCTAGGATTTCAGACTTAAACCACTGCATCTGATGTTCTGTGTGGGGCTGGGGATCTGAACTTGGGCTCATGTTTACACAGAAAGCCCTTTACTGCCCTCCTGCTCTCTCCAGTTCCTACCTTCTATTCCAGCAAGTTTATACATTTCCAGAACGTTCAGAAAGAAAGATTAACAAGCATACACAATATCTGGGTTGCAGGTCAGGGTAGGCAGGCATCTTTAACACAAAGACCCAAGATTTGGAGACAATAATATTTAAAAATACCAATGACTCTGACTTACTGATAGTCTGGCTCAAATTTTTGGTTCCAAAGTCGCATTCTTTGGAAACCCTACTTTGAATTTTGGATTTGAGTCATGTCTTGGGCTGGCAATGTACAAAATGGTACTATGTCTTTATTCTGGGCAATGACAAGCAGGCATGCTTCAATCAGTCACATGCTCATGAGAGGAAACATCTGTTAGTCTGCAATAAACTGTGTTGCTGCCCTACTAAGCTCTTTGGTTTAGGTTGATTCTATCCATTTGGGGCTTATGATGTTTTCATGTCATAGTAGGTTTGTTAGTGTGTCACTCCACTCAACATGTAGCGTTTGTAAACAGTAGAATTTCTCTTTAAAGGTTTGAATTCTCCTGTTTGCTTTACTATCAAGGAGCTCTCCAGGAGTTGGCAGAATCACGGGTATGGAGGTTCAGGAAGGAAAAGGCAGCAGCCTTGCATTGAGATCTGTTCTCTCCCCTGTTGGTTATTATGTTAGTTACTTTTCTGGTTGTAGGGACAACCACCAGCCCGAAGCAAATGAGAGAAAGAAAGGGATATTTTAGCACAGTTTCTGGGTATGGAAGGCCTCACAGTGTTTCTGTCAGTGAGAACCCATCAATCACCTCCTTGGCTGTGAGAGTATGAGGTGACTTGCTCACATTTTGGTGGCTGACCATGGACTTGAGCACTCTGTAGACTGGGCCTCTAACAACCCTCTAGCAGAGCTCCTCTCTGCCAGCTTGGCTCCAGATCTCAAAATAGCACTGCCAGTTGAAGACCAGGTGTTCAGGCGCATTTCACACTCATGTTATAGGCATGGTATTAGTATCATAGTGGCAGGTGACAGTGGTAGCAGCAACAGAAGCATTATCTGATATTTATTGGACCTTCACCATGAGCTGCACAAAGTACCAGCTTTGTGATCCACTCCATCATCCCGTGGGATGAGTGATTTATCATTAGCTTGATGTAATAGATGAGGGAACTGATACAGCTTCTCCTAAGTGCTTGTCACAGAGCTGAATGCCACCTCCATTAGTGTCCTGCGGTGGTACGTGAGTTGAGTGGGTATTTCCAGATCTGTTGGAGGAGGTATGCGAGGAGTAGATTTTGAAGGGCTTCAAAACAACCCACCACAACACCATGTGCTTTCTCGTTTTCTTTAACTGACTTCTTCCTAGAATTGCCTTGTGTAACTAACCATTCTGGCAAGAGAACCACTCCAAACAGTGTGGGAAGCAGGATCTTCAGGAAGCAAATGATTCTTGGCATAAATATGCTAAGAAGCTTATTGATAAAATTACTCACTAAAAATGCCAGTTGAAACTAAAGAAAAATGACATTATTCAGTATTTGCGATCACAGGTGCTGGGACTCTTGCTAGCTTCTCATCTAAGAGTTAGTGCCTCAACATTAGACTCTGGAGAAACCAAGAGTTAAGCACCACACATCAAAAAGTGTTTATTTTACTCCTGTTTTATTTTCTCGTGAAAGTAGTATTTGATTTGAAGTCAGATGGCATTTTCAAAGTCACAACTCTGGAATGATCAGTACTAAATGTTTGTGAGGGTCAAAAGTCCCTTGGCAAACCCCCAAGCTTATGGCTGTAAACTGCAATGGCTACAGAGATCAATTTGCAAAAATCGAGCAAAACACACTTCAGTTTAAAAAACTTGCTGTCGACTGTACGGCCGCTAACCTTCAGCTTCAGCAGAAAGCACAGCAGAGAAGAGTGGCACTTGTGACAGAATGCAATGAAGATGCGTGTCCCTCAGGTCCAGGCTGGCACTGCCCTTGAGGAAGACAGTCCCTGGTCTGCATTTCTTGGTGTCTGAGGTTGGGTGCTTCCTCTGTTACTTTTACCATTGAGAATTTTTTTGTTTTGAGACACGGGTGTCATTGAACTTGGAGCTCACTGATTCCACAGGACTTGCTGGCTAGTAAGCTCCAGGGGTCCTCTGGGCTCTGCCTTTCCAGAGCGAGGATCATAGGTCCATGCTACCAAACCCAGCTTTTCATGGGAATGCTGGAAACTCTGAACTGTGGTCTTCATGTGTGTGTGTGTGGCAGGAACCTCGCTGTCCAACCACCTTTCAGCCCTGAGTGAATGTCTTAACTGTATTTTGCTGTGTTCCAAGCAAACCGTGCTAGTGTTCCTTCCCTCTGCATTAGAGCAATTATTGCCTTAGGGCAATAGAAATTAAATGGCTTCTTAACAAACTTCTGACTGAGCTGTAAAACGAATTTGTAGGAATTTGGAATTTCGGAAGGATAGCTCAAACAACAGAAAATTAATGAAAGACAAAAGAGGAGAAAAAAGGATTTCCATTTTGCTTTTAATACTTGAAGGTAAGGCTGTAATTCTACTGGTAATACATGTCCTTTTCTGTTCACCTGCAGTATTGCCAGTCAGCTGTTCAACATCTCTAAAGTCCTGTGGCTGCTGCTTAACGTTCCAGTCACAAGTGATGAAGACTTCCAAGAAGACACTTTTTTTTATATATAGGGTTTTTGTTAAATTTATGGGGGTCAAGTAGAAAACAGTAAATCATTTTATTTACATTTTCAACATTTTTCCTTTTTATATACTCTGTGCATGGATGTTTTGGCCACATGTACGTCTGTGTACTTCGTGTGTGTCTGGTGTCCTTGGAGGCCAGAAGAGGGTGTGGAATGCCTGGGACGGGCATAACAGTCAGTTGAGAGTCAATGTGTGAGTATTGGGAACTGAGCCTGGGTCCTCTGGAAGGGTAGGCAATGCTCCTAACTGCTGGGCTATCTCTACAGCACCTTAATTATGTTCAAATTTCAAGAGTATGACTATAGTTTTCTGCCCCTAAGACAATCACCAGGTTGGAATTAATAGTTACTCTGAGAAAGAAATACAAAAACATCGTGTAGTGGGAAGTTGAGCATGTGTAGAAAGTCTGTCAATAACAGTGATGTAACAATGCTTTTAGTCCTGGACCATGCAGAAACATACATGACTTTCATGGGGAATTTGTTTTGCTGTCACAGCAATTAGGCTTTTATCTGAGTAATCCAGGTGTTGTATGTTCTAATCTCTTTGAATGACCTGTAGATTGATAACTACCCTTGCAATTGAGCCCTAAATAGTACTGAAATATTTAATAGATGGTTTAGTGCTTATAAGGTATTGTAGTTTTGTCTGGATGGAATGTTGCCATGGCAGCTGAGAGACAAATGATCATCTCTTTCAAAGATGAAAAGTTGCAGTTTATATTCATTAGGCAGGTACAGTTCAGAGAGTAAAGACATACAACCAATGTTACTTCATAGTTGTGATTCAGGACATTAAGAACATCCACTAAACATCCTTGAGTGGACAGCACATCTCCCCACAACAAAAGAATTGTTCAGCTCCAAATGTCAACGGGATTGTGAAACCCTTCCGTCCACAGAAGGACAAGAAGACTCATAGACTGCACTCCATATTGATTTTCAATGTGTAGGAAGATAAAGTACACTAAGGAAATTTATAGGACACAGTCTGTGTGATTGTCATCTACTGAAGAATGAATTGTCTCTTTGTTCCACAAGCTTATTGAATATTTTATTCTTTATATTTTTAAGACAGTCTTACTATATTACTCTGGCTGTTCTGGAACTGACTATGTAGACCAGGATGGCCTCAGACTTGCAGAAATCCCCCTGCCTCTGCCTCCCAAGTGCTCGGATTAAAGACATGTGCTGCTACACCCATCCTTATTGAATCCTTCCTAAGTGCTGAGCATTGCTGTTGATGTTGGGCAAATATCACTGAGACAATCAGGACACGTCTATCTTTTGGATCTCCTATCGTGGTGTGGGTTACAGAGAGCAGACAGACACAATGGAGCTCTGAGGAGTAGTGGACACCATAGGTAGGGCATGGTGGGAGCATGTCTGACTGTTGGTTTTAAGTCACTATTCAGAGGAAATGGCATTTAAGCCAAATGACAGTCAGATAAAAATATTCCAGGTGGAGGAAAGAGGTTCTGGAATGGTGCTAATGTGGAAGTAAGTCTCACAGAGCTGGAATGAAGCCGGAAGGCTGATGGGATTGAACAGTGTCAATGAGCAACGCCGGACTGCACCAAGTATGGGGAGGGTGATCATCAGGAGCCCTGTTGTGGGGGAGGACACTGGGGGAGGGGCAATAAGAAGATGAAATTATAAAAGTATATGTATGGGAATGTTTGCATGAAACTCATCATTTTGCATATTAATTAAAAACTGAACTAAAGATAGATTAGGGAGAAACCTCGGTGGATATCATGAAAACCTGAGTTCTCTTTCTAACATTGATAGTAAAAACTGGGGGTGTGAGTGGGGAGGAGGCTTAGTGGATAAGAGGCTTCCTCTGAAAGCACAAGAATCTGGGTTTGAATCCCCCAAACCCATATAAAAACTGGGGCATGTCTGCACATGCTTGTGACCCCAGAATTGGCAAACAGAGATAGGCAGACCCCAAGAGTACGTGCCAGCCAGAACACTGAAAAAAAGGAGAATTTCCGATTGTCCTTCACTGGCCTCTGTATATCCACAGACAAGTAGACCCACACAATCTGTGCATATAAAACACAAATATATACCACACACACACACACACACACACACACACACACACTTTGTGTCAGGACATATTCCCAAATACAACACTAAGGAGACAGAGACATTCAGATCCTGGGGATCGACTAGCTAGTCAGTTTAGCCAAAATGCTATGCACCAAGTTCAGTGAGAGATTCCATCTCCAAAATGTAAGGTGGAGACCAATAGCGAGGTCACTTGCATCAACCTCTGGCTTCCATGTGCACACAATATGGGTGAACACACCTGCACACACATATTAGTGCACCCTTCCACTGGGGGTAGTGAGGTAGGCAACTAGGTTATAGGAAGTGTGCCAGAGATTGGTTTAGTTTCCTCCTCAAGAGAGGTTTGAGCAAAGCTATTTGCCCCTCTCAGCACATGAGCTCATGAAGAGGGTGACAATTTAGGAACAAGCCTTTACGGATACTGAATCTACTGGTGTCTTAACCTTAGCCTGTCTAGCCTTGGGTTCTCCATTCCAAGGTACAGTAGAGTAGGCTTGTGGAGTGGCAGAAGATGTGTGGGTTGTATTTTGTGTGGAAACAGACCCTTCAAAGATTTTGAGCTGAAGAGTTTTAGTCTGAATTATATTTTAAAATAGTCATTTTGTCAGCTGCAAAAATAGGTTTTAGGGAGGCAAGATTAGAGGTCAGTACCTAATAATGGGCCTAAAACCCTAGACTAGTACTTTTATGGTAACATAATTATAACTATATTGGAGTCATTTCCTTTTTCTGTTTGTTTGTTGTTTGCTATTCTACTACCTGGTTGCATTCCAATAACTTGGCAATAAAATTAAATTGAAGTGTGTGTGTGTGTGTTTCTTTGGGGTTTATAAGTAGAGGCGCTTGTTGCATCCCACCCCATCATGAGTCTTATGTGTAGAGTCTGTGCCAGACTAGAGAAAATAGATACATACAGGGAAGAAGTCAAATGAAGTTTTTAGTACAAGGGTGCTGGTGATGTTACAAGAGAAAGGTCAACTTTAATGAAACAATAGCATTTTGTGCTATAGATTTGTAGTAATGAATCTTGGTCATTGCTCAGTGGAGAGTCCTTGGGATTATCACAAAGTGTCCCATGGGTTTTTTTTTAATATTTTATGATTTTCAAAAGTTATTAAATAAGTTTTTCACCTAGTGTTAGTTATCTTCTATTTCTCTCCCCCCACCCCCATAGTAGTGCAGGACATCAGATCCAGGGCCTGTTAGATACTAGGCAATTTCTCTGCTGCTTTGTTACAACTCCAGCTCCCTTACCTCCTCATTAAGAAGTAATTGTCTTCTCTTTATTGTAGGTTGTCTTCTCCTGCTAGTATAGAAGCAGATGCTTTTAACAGCTTGCTTTATTGATATATTTATTCCACATGCCTGGAAGAGAGCTCATGGTCTGTGGATATTTGGGGCTTTGTGGAAACCTTTCAGGGGATATATGAGGTTCAAACTATTTTCACAGTAATGCTAAATCTGCTTTGTTTTTACTGTGTTGTCATGTGTACTGATGATGCAAGAGCTGCGGTCTATGAAGTCTTTAATGCTTTAGTCTGATTCAAAGCTGTGACCGTCTGCTCGTTTATGCCACCTACTCCAAGGGATCGAGGGGAGGATGACAGTTCCACTGGATAATAGTCTTTCCTTTAGACTTCTTTGCAGGGATATTTATTTTATTTCATATGTATGAGTGTTTGGCCTATATGTATGTCTTTGCACTAGATATATACCTGGTGCCCACGTAGGCCAGATGAGGGAATTGGAGGCCCTTGAGATAGAACTATAGATGGTTGTGAGCCACTGTTGGGTGCTGGGAATTAAATCTGTGTCCTCTGCTAGAAGAAGTGCTTGAAACTGCTAGGTCATCTCTTTAATCCCTAAAGAATATTTTTGACAAAATACTGATTCTTTTTCTATATGCAAGGATTTTGGCTGCATACTGTGTTTGTCTCTAGGAAAGGAATTTGTGGTATTGTTGGAGTTGTTGGGAACTAGAAATAGTGACTTCAGGACAAATTGTGGTTTCTGTCATTGGAGTATTTGTGCATTTGGCAGACATTTGCTCAATAAAAGAAAAACAGCTGATAGTATTTGTTGACAGTGATAGAATTCATTCTTCTAAGTAAGCATTGAGTTCCAGGAAATGTGTGTCTATCTCCGAGGTTGAGTGCTTCCTAAGACTTAAAGAATTTTCTGATAAACTAGATACTGATATTCACACATATGATTTTTTCAACATTATGTAGCGACTTTTATCAATACTTAGAAGATAGATATAACTATCATTAAATTAACACTGAAAATTTAAGCATTCACACTTGAGTGTAATAATGCTTTATGGTAGACCAATGAATTCTAGTGTGGCAGGGAAAAGTTCACTATAGCTTCATATTACTATGGACTTGAGTTTGGTAATTTATATAAGAAAAATATTTATGATTATCTGAGTAAGTTATAAGAAACACACTCTTTCTGTATTCAGTATACATTATATTAGATTGTTTTTCTTTGCTTAATTCCACTGAAACAACAAATCACAGCCATTTTAGCATACATGAAGATCCAGCTATCTTCTATTAAGGTAGACATTCAAAATGGCAAACATCTAAACCAGTAGACGTAACAAATGACTGTATTTATTTCTGGGAGTGTCTGTGTCTGTGTGTGTCTGTTGTCTGTGTGCAGATAGGTACATTCAGGTGCTTATGGACGCCAGGGGAAGGCTTCAGATGCTGTGGACCTGGAGTTACAGACATCTGTGAGCTGCCCAGACTGGGGACTGAACACCCATCCTCTCATCTGCTGAACCATCTCTCGAGCGCCAGCTACCATACTTCTCACAGAAATTATTTTGAGAAAAACCAATATGTTTTTAAAACCACAAAAAGTCTTATTTAAATGAATGCAGAATGGGTCTATTAGTAATTTTAAAATGAATGAATCTATTAAATAAATAATTGTTACACTGTTTCTGCTTTAACCTGTAATATATTAGATATTAAATAGATGCATTAAAAAGAAAGACTCATTGGGATTCACCATAGTCTTCATAAATGTGAAGAAGCCTTGACACTGGACAGCTGCCAAGAACAGCACCTGACCCTGAACAGAAGCTTTTGGCTTTTTCTGGCCAGTTTGTTGCTGCAGTATCTTTTAGACTGTGGATATTAACCTATGAAAACAGATGTAAAGGGAAGAACACCTGCTCGAGAGCTTGGGAATCAGTTTTGAGAAAAGGGAACCTGGTGAGGACAGGAGGTGTTTACAGAAACTGTGTTCAGGAACCTATTGCAAGGTGAGCATGCCTTTTCTGGAAGTCCCAAACTGGACCTGCAGCAAAGCCAAAAGTTTGCTAACATTAACATGCCACAACAGTGAAAAATCCATAACTTATTTCATGCACAAAATTATTAAAAACATAAAAATTATCTTCAGGCTGTGCATGCAAGTTATGTGTTAAATCAATTTCATGTTCAGCTATATCACCAATATATCTCACTATATATATATACACACACGTGTGTGTGTGTGTGTGTGTGTGTGTGTGTGTATTCCTGTGCGAAGAATTTCTGCTTCTCAGTGTTTCAGGTGAGGTGACTTGACTGTGTAAAACTTGAAGGATGATTGGCTGTAGTTTTTTTTTTTTAATCTACCTCCTAAATTGTCTCCTGTGTTCAACAGAACTTCCTGAGAACTTTTCTGCTTACTGGCTCCATCCCCTCCTTCCACTCTGCCCACCCGTGGTCAGGCTCACCAGGTCCAAATGTGCCTTCTCCATCTTGCTTGGTTGTTTGGTGCTCCAGAAGCAGTTGGTCTCCTCTCTGTCTCCTGCCCTCGAGTTTGTGACCCTGTTCTCCACAGCTTTACTCTTCACTTACTGGAATTCTTATCTCCTGTGAGTTTTTTTTTATGCCACACCCTACATGTGGGAGAGGCCTGGAATCTGTCTGGCAGCCTTTTGCTGTCTTCTTCTTTTTCTTTATTTTATGGACTGAGGCTGGAGGTCTCTCTTCTCTCCATACTCTTCCAAGTTGCATCTTCATGCCAGTGTCTCTGAGTGCTGATCTCACAGTGATTCTGAGAGTGCAGGAGAATCCTTCAACCATTGTTTCCTTTCAGAACTTCAGATGGTATGCCAACTCTTTGTTCAGAATCTCCATCTTGGTGTCCAGTGGACATTTCAAGCTCCACATGGCCCCAACAGCCTGTACTCACACCCTCAAAGCCTTTTTTTCGGTTGGGTGTTCTCCATTCCCTTAAAATGGCATCACTGTCAGCCAGATGTTCACGGCAAACTCAGGCTGATTTACCAAGTTTCCCATGATGCTCTCAGGAAAACAAAACAAATGTTACTGATACCCCAAAGACTTGTGATGTGATAATGCTTTCGAGTTTAAAGGGCAAAAGGAAAACATTTACTCTTAATGTTTTTTTGCATCTATTTTTATAGATGTAGTACATTTTCCCCCAGAAACAGTACAAACCATCTTGAAATTTGCTCATTTCATTTTTATATGTAAATTCATTCCTCATTCTTTATAGCTGCATTTCCAAGATGATCTGATGATTCTCAGACATTTCTCTATGTGGAATATTGATGGAGGTACCAAGATTTAATACTTACATAGTCCTCTAAAGTTCAGGTTAACATCAAGTGACTAGAATCCAAAGTGTTAAATGCTAAAACTGTGGGACTTTTGAGAGGGGTGGGAGAGGTAAGTCTATGTAATTGATAAAAATAATAAGAATGGCAAAAATGAGCTGACTGAGATACAATCGAGCCTTAAAATTTTCAAATACAAATTCATGTCAAGAGCGAAGTGTTGTGGGTTCGGCTTGTTTTGGGTGTCAGCAGCACTGCTGAGCAAATAGAGAAGAGATTCGTTTATCCTTCTCTTCTATCTAAAGACTTTCTTCCTTCTCTTGGTAACAAATCTGTAGTTTAGTGTCATGGAACTTTAGTTAGCATTTGACATTTGACAAAAGTTTTAATCAAACATAATGAAACAGAGGAAAACAACATGGAAAAATGTAAAGAGGAAATGAAGTATTTACTCACAGTGGGGGAAGATAGATACTACTGGTGTCCCAGAAAATGTTTTATATTAGGAAGATGCTGAAAAAGTGAGCATGCGCTGTCACATGTGTGAGCTGTAAGGTCCTTGGAGAAGCATCTGGAAGCCTCACCTTCTCCAAATGTGGCTTCTCTATCTTGGCTGAATTTCCACAGTGAGCAGTTTATGAAACCTAGATTGTGACTCTCACTGGGGAGGTATCCCCTGGGAGGGAACATAGAACTCCAGGTGGCTATGTGAGGGTGATATGTACAGGTGGCTATCATTCTATGTCGAGTTGAAACAAAAGGTGCAGTAAGTGGATCTGTTTTCTGATTGCCATTCACTTGCTAGATTCTCTAACTCTGTTATTGGCAGCCTTTGAAAGGATCAACAAACTAATGTCTACCAGAAAGTGGGCTCTGGACTTGCTTTACCAGAGCCAGCAGAGTCCTGCTCAAAGTACACACTGGCCCAACAACCATCTTTCTCAGGACTTCAGGAAGAGTTGGCAGTCTGCATGTAGACTCTTAAACACATGAGAGTCTTAAACACAGCCGAATGCTTGTGAACCATAGACATTAATAACTGTTTTGGGGGCTTATTTTCAAATATATTTATGCCATGGCCAAAGGGATCTAATTTCAGTGAAACTGTGGACTTGGGTGAATGAATATATGCATCGAATAGTGTATGAATTCCCTCCTATGCCTCGGTGACTTGCTGATGCTTCCTGAGTTGTTGTAGGGAGGTTTACTGCCCAGTGATTCCACTCTGAGGAAGCTGTAGATAGAGCCTGTTTAAAATCATTCCCAAAACATGTACTTATGTTTATCTTCAGGACAGAAGACAACATTTTTTAAAAAATACCAGCATTCTCATGATTGCACATTCTCAGCAGGCCATTTAAAGTCTGCTTTTCCTGTGTATAAAAGAAGGAACTCGGGGGATGACTATTTGGTCTGACATGGCAGCGAGGTCCAGGTTCCTTTCCTATGCAGTTCAAACACATGGTCCACGATATCATGGAGGACAAGAAGATACGCATATCAGAGGACTATGTGGTGTACTGGTTAGGCTGTATGATCCCTGCCAGTTCTTATTTTGATTCAGTTTTACTCCTTCCAGGATTTCAGTTAGTGGTTGAAGAATGTGCTTGGTTCTGTTTATGGAAGAAAAGTTTACAGTTGCAGAGGTGAAGTTTTAGATTTGCTTGCACAAGACAGTACCTGTTTACTGTGTGGTCAGTGTGAAATGTAAACGAGACAGGGAAAATATTCATGTTGTCATAAAGTTCAAAAGAAAAGGTGGAGCATCATGTTGGGATGAGTATTTGGAATGTATTCAAGAGAAATAAATCTGAAATTAAAATTAAGCAAAATAATACTAATTAAAGTAGGTCCTTAAAACTACAAGATTCAAATGTTAGTTTTTCCCATGGTCAACTATGTATAACTTTATAAAGTGGTTCAAAAGGGAATAGCATATTTTAAATAAAAATTAAGGTTATACCAAAAAACTTTCATATTTATTTAATTTGGTAGATGTAAGAGAGCCTGGGTTATTATTTTGCTTTGGCTCAGTAGTTAGAAAATCTGAGGTATGAATCAGATGAATCAGGAATTCTGAAGCTCATGGTGGGTAAGATATGGGGATTTGCTTGTTTGATTTTTTTAAATAGGCTTTGTTTTTAAAGCAAGAGTGATAATGTGCTTATAGCCAAGCATTCAAAAAGGAATTAATGTCCAGAAGTCTCTTTCCTGATCTCTATGTAGAAGTAGCTACTGTTGGCAGTTTTGGAGTATTCTGAATATTATTTTTTCTCACAGATACGAAACATGTGTCAATATACACACTTGTGTGCATATGTTCATGTGTGTGTGTATGTATTTGCATATCAAGTATGCCATTTTGTGAATTATTTTCACCAGACAGCTTTTCATGAACATCTATCTTGTATATATATATGTGTACATATATGCATATATATGGGTTTCTACATTAATGTCTGACTGTACTTTTGCCATCAAAGTCTGCAATATGAATATTCTACAACATATCTTGTGCTTTCTTTATGGGTGGATCTTTAGGTTGTTTCCAATTTTACTACTTTTATAACCAATGAGTTCCTAGGACAGATTTTGAAACTTAGTATTAGGTTCAACCTACTCATTCTACCAGCAGGAAAGCCCACTTCAAGTGTGACGTGTATTGTCAAGCAGTCTTCAGGACTCTTGTCCCAGTTCTTATTCTTGTCAGCACTGCCTCGAGGGTGATAATTTGGGGATATTACAAGCAATCTCTTGGTCACCATCAACTTTTCTTAATGCCTTCAATGTGTAAATATAACATGTCAAAGATAGGATTCTTATTGTAATTTTTATTTTTTAAATGTCATAGCCAGAGGCACCTACCCTGAGCTTCTGTGTGCTCTGGAAAGTTGCAGACCTTCCCTTAGCTGGCGGTGGCAGAGTCCTCAAGGCAGACAGAAGAGCAAAGAAGAGCAATAATCTTTTCTAACTTTTGTGGGACTGGGGAATTGGTCTAGGACTTCTGATATTTTATCTACTCTTGAACAATATCCACAGTCCTTGAGATGATCTGACATGATCACTGGGTAATTTATGAATAATGTCTTCAGGGCATAAACTAAGTTTGCTAGGTGGGAAGTTCCTTTTCTTTTTCTTTTTTTTAAACCTTTTTATGTTAAGGCTCACTATATATCAAATATTCTGTATTTTGTCTTTAATGAAAGCTTAATTATCATCAAGAAGTTTCAGTCTAAATATTCTAAATATACCCCTACTCCCATGTCTCTCTCTGATGATGGACATTAAACCCAGGGACTTGTGCTTGCTAGGCAATTGTTTTACCTCTGAGCCACTGCCTTAGCTTGTGTCTCAGTCTTGTTTCTGAGTGTGCTGAGATAACTGTCTCTTTTCCCCCATCTTCTTATCTCCCCTCCCTCTTTCCTCTCCCTCCCTTCCTCTCTCCCTTCACCCTACAGTACTAAGAGTCTCTGTAGAATTTCAGGCCCCTTCACCTTTTTAGTTGAAATGCCATATTTACATTAGATTCTGGTCTTTCTGTGCTTCACAACACTTAAACTTTAGGAAGCACCCAATTCTACATGTTTACCCTAGAATTCTGAGGACCATGCGGTTGAGTTTAATTCATATAGACGTAATCATTTTTGTCTCTGCCTCACCACTGTAGTGAAAGTCAAATTCTCAGGTACGAGAAATAGTGTACGAGAGTCTCACATATTACTGCAAAACTATTTTACCCCTCTAGTAGAATTTGAAACCTCAGTTTTATTTATTTTTGATAAGGTCACACCACATAGCCTTGGCTAGCCTAGGAATCCTTATGGAGGTCAGGCAAGTCTTGACCTTTAGGCAATCCTCCTACTTGTGCCTCCCAAGGACATGAATTAGAGGTCTGCCTTGCCATGCCCACTGGTAAGCTTTGGAGTTTAGTGTGGTACTTTATCTCATTCTGATCAGTGATCACTTATTCTGTAACACCAGCTCTCCTCTCATCATGTCTTCTCTTGTGTCCCCCAGGCCTTCTTGCACCGAATGCACCAGTGTGCAGCAGCAAAGGTTGACAAGAATGTCACAGAGGAAACGGTGAAGGTGAGCAGGCAGCTTTAGCCCCTTCGTTTCTCCACACCTCCACTCTGAGTTCCTGTAGGAGTGACTAGTGTTGATAATTTGAAAGAGGGAGATAGAGTCTGGGAGAGAAAGGAAGAGGACAGCTTACATGTTGTAGAGAATTCTTGTGCTTATCAAGATCATGTAAGCATTTGAAAAGACGAAAAGTAAGCCGAAGAAATAAGACTAGACCTTCACTATCTATGAGACGAAGGCTGCTGGGTGAGGTGACAGTTGCCAGAGTCGTTCAAGAAGGCAAGATATGTAGAAGTGAGAATTCCAGTCTCTGATCTCTCATGAGCAAAACTTGGATCATCCACTGCAACAGAAAAGAATACAATACTCAAAAGTAAATCCTACCTTGTAAAATGTAGGGAAGAGGTCCTAGGATGTGGCTTAGTGGCAGCATGTGTTCTGGGTTGGTTACAATGTCACTGCAGGCATGACAGAAACACCACCAGTAACTTAGGTGGCAGATAGTGGCTAGAGAGTATGTAGTGTTTAAGAATATGGGTTCCATTCCCAGTATCCCCCCACACACACATACACACACACACACACACAAACACACAGACAGACAGACAAAGTGAAGAGTTTTGAGAAAAGAAATAAAGAATGGTAAATGAAAATTTATCTTTTGTAGTGGTTGCTGATTATGCTCTTACTGTTTTATCAATAAAAAAAAATCCAAGGGTTTTTTAGATTCTTCTGACTCTGTTTCCTTATGGGTTATATATGTAACTTGCAGATTTTTTTTACCATTGAAAGCTTTAGTTAACAAGCTTTGGTTCACAAAAAAAGCAACCTCTGATTCAAGTAGACTTGAACACTTTCGCTCACAGGGACTCCAGGTGAAAGAAAACATCTGTACAGGTGTTTCAGGGTGGGTAAAGTGTAGATAGGGCTGCAGCACCCAAACCTGCTGTCTGGGTGCAGCACAATGAACTTGCAGTTGACCCTGCTGTGACTTCTACACATACACACCTGCCAGGAGGAAGGCCGGTCCATTCTGGGCTACTTTTCCTAGTGTCAAGGACTTTCCCGAAAGTCTGCAGGCAAATCTCCCACACTTTTACTTACAGGCATTCAGGAAAGAAGGTGGAGCTGACAGGCAGGGATTTGTCCCTCAGGCTTTTTCCTGAGTTTCGGGATGGCGTCCCCATTCCCAGAGTTCTGTGGGAAAACAGAAGTCCAGATAAAACTGGCTTCTGCTTGCTGGGTAGGAGGAAGCCGGGATGTGGATAGGAAGTGCTAGCTGTTTAAGGTGCTGGGTCCTCCTGGGCTTTTTAATTGAAATTTTCAAATGTGCTTCACAAGCGGACTTGACTGTTTTCATTTCTCTATTTATTTTATAGCTGTTGTTCTCCAATATCGAGGAGATCCTTGCCGTCCATAAGGAGTTCCTGAAAGTTGTAGAAGAATGCTTGCACCCTGAGCCCAACGCCCAGCAGGAAGTGGGAACCTGCTTTCTTCACTTTGTAGGATAATGTTTTTTTTTTTCTCCCCTGTTTATTTTCAAACTCCTTCTCTCTTGATTTTAAGGATTGCATCTTGGCAGAGTAGTATGGGTGAATTCAGCGTGAGAAGTAAAGCCGAATACCAGAAGCTTGGGGTCTTTTAAGGCCAGTGAAATCTTGCCCTCGGAGCCAGAAAAGGGGAGGGAGTCCCTCGTCATCCATTTCACTCAAAGAATAAACAGCCTTTTCTTTTTCCTGACAAGCTAGTTCTTCGCATCCTCTGTAGCTTTGAATTCTAATGAATATTCAGCCTGTTTCATAGTGAATGGATTTTTATGTTTCGCTCAAACATAGAACATTTTTCTTTTGGGGCAGAAAATTCTTACTCGTATAATGGCGCTGCAAGCCCTTTCTTTATTGGTCAGAACGTTTCCTTGTTAACTTTCTGGTTACAAGACTGGAGGCGAACAGACTGCTGCTTCCCATGACTGGTTTTCCTCCAGGGTGGCTTCTCAGAAGTTTGTTTGGAGCGATGTTGGGAAGAATGAGGCTCAGGGGCTCAGTTGTCTGGAACACCCACCCTGTGTGCCTTGCCGTCAGTTTCATTTGTACAGGATACCTGGAACTGTGTAATCGATTTACCAAGCAAGAAGCCACCTGCTTGGTGTTTTTAAGAACCAAAGGGTATTCATACTACAAGAACAAATTTAAAAAATATTGTCATTGATTCCTTTCCATGGGTGCTAATTTTCAGAATGCCTCTCTGAATCAAATGGCCACCCAATGACTATCATATACACAACTAGGTGAGACTACACAAACAGCCACCCAATGACTATCTGACATACACAGCTAGGTATGTATAAAGCTTTGTGTGTATTTTCTGCTTAGTCATTTATCTTGTAGTTTCTTTATCTATATGTGATGAGCATGCTTGTTTTATAATCTCTATATTTTTTTTAATGATTGTTCTACCAAAGGGAGATACTCCTAGGTCTGGGTTGATTATTAAACTGTGCATTTCTTGGTTATGGCTGGGAGCTGTGCTGCTCATATCCGCTTCCTCAAGCCTATTTCCTTTCACAGAATAGTCAGACTCCCCTGCCAGCTGGAGTAGCTGTTATCTCAGGCCAGGGATGCTCATGGGAACTCTGCACCCTGACAGCCATTTCCTTAGTAACACATTATGAATCTGTCATCCATAAATGCCTCTCAACTATTTCTGAACTTTACTCTTATTCTGGCTTCTACCATCTCTTGAGGCTTGTAATTCAACCCATGCTCTGCTGGCTACATAAAACAATGCTTACTGTTCCTAAGTCTGTGTCTTTGAAATTCTGTTCTGATAATTTGATCAATAAATTATTTGCATTTATCCTTTGAAAGCTATTAATTATAGCTCCATTGGGAGCAGTCTTATAGATGGTAGGGAGCCCAGAGATCATGAGAGCAAAATTCTTCATTTTTGGAAAGAAATCTCTCTAACACGTGAAGGCTGTTAGTGTGGTTCCCTGGCAGCTCAACTCACTAGATCTTGATTGATTGGTCACACCTCTGTCCATCACTGGCCCTGCCATTTCCACTGAATGGGCCCTGTTTTGGAACTTTATAGACTTGTTCATTTCTCACATAATAAAGGCTATTTGAAGGTAGCTATAATATTATTTCTTGACCTTTCTGTCTTAAACATCTCTCTATGAAGCAATCGCTGGGGTGTTGTACCTTCAGGGCCTGCCATTATTTTAGTTACTTGTTGCTCTGTGCTCTCCTGTTTGTCCCTTTTAAATGCAACAGCTATGACGGGCTAACATAAACTTCAGGGTTCTGTCTGTCATGATTCCTATGTGAGGTATCGCATGTCTCTTCCCTCAGTCTAAAATGATGTTGTCCCCCCTTTTGACTGGGAGATGTACATTTATCATTTATTCCACTGGACCTAGGTCAGAAGTAAGATTTTTAAAAAAAAGCTGTGTCTGAATTCTCATGACAGAGGTGAAAAAAAAAAACCTTCATTCTTTGAGCTTTGCCACCATTTGACTCACTCATATTGTTGCATTAGTATTGGGGTAAATTTATCAACTTCTTTTCTAAGCTATACTTATGAATGGGGGCAATAAAAATTTATGCACACGTAGTATATCTCTGAGATACTGTACCTTTGTGGAGTTTTTATGCATATCACATGGGTTAAAATTTCAAAGTAATGTACAGTAATTCTCATTTATTCTGTCTTTAATTTACAGAAAGACAAGTTTCGTATCTATGATGAGTATTGCAGCAACCATGAAAAGGCACAAAAGTTGCTTCTTGAACTGAACAAAATAAGAACAATCCGGACATTTCTTTTAGTAAGTGCACATTCATCTGTAATCACATGCTGGCATTGGTGGAGGGCTCTGTCTGTAAGAATGCTTGTGGCTGTTTGTTCTGGGTTATGTCTTAGCACTTGCAGACTTGGAAGATAGTCCATGGACGGTGTAAGCATCCAGATCTGGGATGAGCATATACGTGAGAAATGCTATTGCCCTCTCCTGGCTGCTAGAGAATTGCCTGTACGATCTCTTCAGTCAAGCAAAAAACTTAGGTCAGAGTTCACCTTTGCCTTGTGTCCTCAGCTCCCCAGGGATCTATTACTCCTCAGAGGACTGGAAGTAGGGCAGTCACAGGAAGGAAGCTAGTGTAAAGACCGGCTGCTCTCCTGCAGATGTTCCTTACTCTGTTTTCATAAGAGCAGCAGAATTCAGTGTTGATTTCCTTTAAGAAGCATACGTAAAGGCATGTTTTAACAACTATGGGCTATCATTGCAAGTGTCTGATGAAGTGAGAGAGGTTGTTAGGCCATCTCCCCAAGTCTAGCTTTAGAGCACTTCCATGTACTTGAAGAGGCTCCTGTCTCTTGATAGTCTATTTCCCCTCCCACCATTTGCTTCAGGCTACAATGATTTGCTCTCTATGTAAAGTGACCTTTTTATAGATAAAGTCATGAATTCATATTCTATTCATATTCCTATCATTATGAAATATCAATTTCATCTTAAGTGGTACTTTTTAATAACATCTATTTTCCTTATAGTTATGGTAGAATCTCTCAGTGCTTAAAATTCTATATTAACTCTTATTTTTTTAGTGACTATATATGATCTTTTAAATGTTCTGGTAGCCAGCACATTTCCTTTCCTGAGCATGTTCATTTTCTGTTAGTAATGATTTTATTTCAAAATAATATAGTGGAAATTTTGCTTTAGTGTTTCCTGGAAGGAAATGCAAAGTGTTGACGCCTCTCTCCCTTGTGTAGCTTCTGCCACATGTGCCACCTGTGCCACCTTCTATGTGAAGAAGCCTACACCACTCACAGTTTTGTATTCCCTACTTTTCGACAGTGTTTACATTTGCTACAGTCTACCACCTCCGCTCTTCTTCATTCCTGGCGATTTGACTTTGCCTGTGGTAGCCCTTCCTGTAAAGGATAACCCTCGTGTTTCCTCTTAGTCATTTCTACTACTTTATCTAGGGATGTCTTTGTCTTCATTTTTTGAAGGGTAGTTCCATTGAGAGTACTCTTGATTGTATCTTTTCCTCTCACAATTTTGAGCTGGACTCCACTACTACATAATTGCTTCTAATAGGAATGAATCTGTTGTTTGTGTTGCTTCTGTTGTTTACTTCAGTGACCTCCTGCCAGGGTTTTTTGAGCCCAGGAGTTGAAGACCAGTCTAGGTAACATTGTATGACTCCATGGCTTCATCTTAAAATAAATAAAACATAAATTGGGAATTTGTAGGGATTATTAAAATAGTCATTACATATTTTCCTTGTATTTAATTAAACTTATGCATCTATTAAATGAAAATAATAGTAATTATTTTATTATTTGGCATGTATGGGTGCTTTGCCTGTATGTATGTTTGTGCACCATGTGTGTAATGTTTTTGGAAGCCAGAAGAGGGTGCTGGATCTCCTGGTACTGGGATTACAGATGGGTGTGAGGTATCCATACAGATGTTAGGGACCAAACCCAGATCCTCTGGAAGAGCAGCCAGTGCCCTCAAATGCTGTCATCGCCATAGCTACCACATCCATATTCCCTCTGGGTTCCTTGTAATTGTTTGTTTTTCTATAATCTGTTCTTCTTATATTAATTTATCTGTACCTCAGTGAAGTATTTTCATTTTTATCCTGTGTCTATTTGATTTGGCTTCACTGTTTTTCTCTGTTGAGGGTTTCTGTTTCTCTGCTTGCCTTTGGTGTCCTTCAGTTATTTAAGAAGTGCTTAAATTCTTTGAATATACTTGTAATAGCTGTGTTGAAGTCTGTGTTAAATCTAATATCTGGGTACAGTAAAGAATTTTTATTGGCTGTGACTGAGTCAAGTTTTCCTGTTTCTTTTTGTATCTCATAATTTTAAAATTGAAAAATAACTTGACATTTTAAATGACTTAATAGCAACTCTGGAATCTGTGTTTCCTCTCTGAGATTGGTTACTGGGTTTTTGTTTTTGTTTGTTTTTTCCTTGTTGCTCCGTTCTGTTCTTAGTAACCTACCTAGACTCAATCTGAGCCCCATTTCTCTGAAGACATCTCTTCTTAGGTTACCTTCATTATTTCAAAGCCTTGCTTTCTGAGATCCCTGCTGTGAGTGTTCAAGTTGTCAGAGATACTCTTCTCATGAGCGTGGACCCAAGTATAACTATAGTTTGGTCACAGTTGAAGGCCATAGGTTTTGCAAGACGATTCAGGGTTTTTCTCAGGGTGTCTATGAAGGTCTTTTTTTTTGAATGGCACACCATTTTCATCAGCCAAAGACAAATGGATTCTCTTTAGGCCATGTATATATCTCTTTAGGTTGTCAGTGTTAAATTTTTGGCCAGTTTGCTGGAAGGCCTCAAGTATAGCTGTAGTCTCAGGCAAGTGTTGTGAAAATGTCCTGTTTTGCTTATGTAATGTGTTAGCATTTTGGACAACACCATTTGATATGAGATTTTTGCTCTCTTCAGCTCCCTTGGTAGTGTGTAAGAACTCTGCTGTCTTGTTTAGTGCGTCCTGTCTTTAGCAGTGTTCACTTGGAATCCTACTTAGTTTTGTTGGCCCAGTGATTTAATGTGAAGTCCCACTGAAAAAGCCACAAGTTGAGAATGTGGGTTGAGGTGACTCACAGCATACTCTAGCAGACAGAATCCGTCTTGATACATCTGTCATTCATAAAATGAGGGATGCTAGCAATTATCCTTTGGGATTTATCTAACCGTTCCCAGGTATGGGGTGATGATGTGAGTTAGGGGCTTTGCTGGTGCTGGTGCTGCCATCTCAGGAAGTTTTTAATGTCATTGAAAGTTATTCAGTGGACTTATTTATTTTTATGATTATGGCACAGCTCACAGTTGGCTGTACATGCCCATATCAATCATGAATCCAGAAAATGCTGAGGACGTGCCTACACACCAATCTCTTAAGGGAAAAGCCTCAATTGAGGTTACCTGTGCTTAAGTGATTCTCCTTTGTGTCAAGTTGACAAATAAACAAACAACAAACAAAACAAAACAAAAATAGTACAAGTGCTTGTCGTGCAAACACAAGGACCTATTTTCTGATCCCTTGGGCTCATGTAAAAGCTGGGGGAGAGTCCACTTGTAATCCCAGCCCTAGAGAGTAGACATAGGAATCCCCAGAGCAGGCTACCTGGGAATAATAATGATATTATTATTATTGTTGTTGTTGTTATTATTTAATTATTATAGAATCATAATAGTGAGCCCTGTTCAGATCCTGTCTCATTGAGTAAAGTGGAAGAGTGATTGATAGAGGTCCTTGACATCAACTTTGGCCCTCCACACACACAGATCACATGTACATGTATAAAAGTGCATGCTCACCTTAACACATAGGTGTCCACAATGTGCAGGTATGCATACATATATGTCCCCCTTTCTCAATCTATCTCTCTCTCTCTTACTCATGTGGGACAAAAAAAAGTTAAAATGACCTAGGCCTTTTCAGGACCTCTTAGCCCAGAGCCGTGAAAAAGGGTAACTACTTTTCTGAGACTGCTAACTCCTGCCGGAATTGGAAACTCTGAAATATTCGTGGAATACGGTAAGATATAAATAACTGTGCTCAAGGATTTCTCCCAGGGAAAACACCATAGGTACTATGAAGGAATGTTGGCTTCTCTGTCTTCTGCGATGTTTGGGTGAAGCGACCATCCTCTAAAGAGGTACCCATACAGAGACGGATATTGCTGTCTCATGTATGGCATTACTCTGTGTCCAGTGGTGTGCCTTTGGAATGTTTTTCCTTTGGCTCTAATCCTCCTGAAAATCCATATAGAATATTACTGTAAGATAGTGTCAGGGATGATGCCGACCTCCCAGCATAACCATCTGAAGGTCCTCTCCTTCTTGCCTAATGACAAGTCCTTGTCTGGGGTGGCCACTCTGGCAAGCAATGCAGAAACAAGGTTCCCACAGGTCTTTCTCGTTGTAGTATTGTTTAGAAGACCAAACTACTCAAGTAGGTTTTCTCTTCCCCACCACTTTATGGCGAACCCAAGCTGCTTCCTGTCCACCCCATGATTGCTAATCTGGAGATTTTCCTATCTGCTTTGCCCCTGTGGAGAGCTGTTCTGATTTCCTCTAAGATAGACTGCCACAGTGTCTTTCCTTAAGTATGGTCACATAACAACAGCAGCAGCAGCAAACATGACTGAGAATCACCAGTTTGAAGGATTCCAGCCTAACAGAGAGCAAAACTCTCTGAGCTCAAGTGGGTCACATCACCAGTCAGTACTGAAGTCTGACTTCCATACTAGAACTCAGTGTCTCGGTGCCTGCTTTTCTACAACATGATGCACTTAAAAACGAGCTTATTTTTTTGTTTCTCTAAATGTACCTGCTTGTTTGTATGTGTTCAGTGTGTGTGAAGGTGCCCATGAAGACCAGAAGAGGCAGTCACATCCCTTGGAATTCAAGTTACAGGCAGCTGTGAGCTGCCAAGTCTGCATATTGGCAACTGACCTGGGCCCATGGCAAGAGCAGCAAGCGTTCTTAACTCTCTAAGCACCACGCCCTCTCTCCAAGCCTTGCAAAAATGCTCTTCTCTAAACGAAATATATCTGCTTTGTATGTCTCTCTATTTGTTCTCACTCCCCCTTTCTCTGTTTACACCTTTTCCTTCATGCTCAGAAGAATATATGTGACTTAAACTCGAAGTTATGGGTTCACTTTGGGTTCTGTACCCAACACAAAAGGCTGGCTCTTCACTGTCCTTGTGACATGATATAGAAGGATACCTGCTCTCACAACCTTTCAGCGTGCAATTTTGGTTGAATAGTTTTGCAGCCTCAGATTTGCAGGATGTACTTATGCATGTTTGTTTGCCCTGCAGAACTGCATGCTGCTGGGAGGACGGAAGAACACAGATGTTCCCCTGGAAGGGTACTTAGTGACCCCAATACAAAGAATATGCAAGTACCCTCTCCTCTTGAAGGTAATTAATGTTGCAGCGTGTGTTAGTGCCTTAATATTTTGTTGATTTAAAAAAATCATTTAAAGATGCTGATATTCTGGAAAGAACAGACCATAATTACTGGGAAAATGGCTCTTTTGTCATAAATTCCTGTTCGGAATAGGAAACAAACCTTTAGTAGAAAGACTATTAAAGGACGCCTTTAGTGCTCTTTGAAACACACATACTTGTTTGAGTTTCATTTGGAGTAAATGCATTAGCTTTGGAAAAGACCCCATTAAATCTATTATAGCTGGTTTACATAGCATTTCAGCTATAGAGAACTTTGTATAATTCCATTGTTGTTCTATTTTTGGTTTCTCTATATTTTAGTGACTTGATGATAATGACATTAAGGTTAAATTATACAATTTCAGAGCTTAGTATGTCAGGTTTTTTATTTGTTTGTTTGTTTTTATCAACTTGACACTAGCTTGGGCCATCTGGGAGAAGGGGACATCTATTGAGAAAATACCTCCATCAGTTTGGACAAGTCTCGGGGGCATTTTCTTGATTCACAATTGATGTGGGAGGGTGCAGTCCACTGTGGGCCGTTGGAAGCTAAGCAAACTGTGGGAACGTACCAGTAAGCAGTGGTCCTCCTTGCCTCTGCTTCAATTCCTGCTTCCAGATTTCTGTCCTGATTTCCCTTATGATGGGCAGTAAGCCTGTCATGGGTCATGGTGTATAGCATTACAAGAGACTCTTAACTAACACACTTGCCTTTTAAGCAGTTACTGTAAAGGTGTTGTGTGGACCACATGGAACAAGCACAGTAAAGACAGCGTGGAAAGCACTCTCTCACAGACAGTAAACACCACCCTAGCAGCTGCTGCAGGTGTGAAAGTAACCAGGGTTGTTAGTACGATGATGCAATGTTGTACAGGAGTAGCAAGTCTGTGATGATAGCTTTTGAAATTACAACACTAGGGTAGGGAATTGGAGGGAGGGTTGGACTCATGAACCCTGAGTTCAAATCACAGGTGTTCTCTACTAACTCTTTGTCTGAGGTGTGTAATCCAACCCCTTAAAGCCTTGAGTTTGCACCAGGAGACCAGAGATGATGATGAGGATTATCATGAAGTCATAGCATATGAATTTATGTACAAACACATGGATATATATTTATTTACATGTATGTAGGACTCTGAAAGGGTAATTGATTTTGCTATTTTATATCTATCTTAGCAGTGTTTGGAATTATTCATTATCATTCATATCTATTTTATTCTTATTTATTTTACTAAATTAATTATGGATTGTTTCTGTTTTTTAAAAAATATTATGAAATACTATGGACATGTAAACAGATGTGTTGGTGTACCTTTTGGAACATAAATGTTATGAGTAGTAGCTAGAAATAAATCTTGTTATATTTTATGAGTTGCGTAAGTTGACTGTCTTATAAAATTTCTGTGTGTGAGTAGTATATGGGTTGTTATATGTGCTACTTAGTGTAGGTTTGTGCACGTGTGTTAGGTCCTGTGCTGACACCAAGTATGTGATGTTCTGTGTATTAGAACATTCAACCAGCCATCTTTCTTTTATTAGCCCTTGAATTATGGAGATAAATCCCCCTCTGATATTGTTTCTGATCAAGAAAATAGGCAGGATCTTTACAATGATATATGACTACAGGAGAGGCCATTTTAGCTTCCTCTATAGCCTTGTACTTCCGTCTGTCCACACTGTAGCCTTGACTCTGCTCTCCAGGGAGACAAGCAATAGTGTTCTGCCCTGGAGGGAGAAGCCGTCTGACCTTGAGTCTAGACCAAAGGTTTCTTCTCAGCAGAGGAGACAAGGTATGGGGAACTAATGAAAAGAAATAACAAAAGTGGAGGTCTCCCCCCTAAACAAACAGTTGGGTGAAATAGCATTTTAGGGGCTGGCCTAATAGACCCTGAATTTTAAACCTTCAGGATCAGGAACCAGGCTACAGGGTTAATGCTAATAATCACACTCCTCAGTCAGTCATGAATCTAATCTTATGCTTCTTGCAGTCCCAAATTTGCAGGGCTCTTTAAGATTGTCTGAGCATGATAGGAGCCAGTATAAGAAGCCCCTTCGCCACCAGACCTATCATTATGGAAAGGAATGAAGCCCAGCTGGGCTGGAAGGCATTGGTTCTGCCAGTGATTTCCTTTACAGATGAATCAGGGTTCAAGAAGTCTCTGAGGTCTTCCCAACAGGAAGTGACCTTCTTGCACACAGAGGAAGCAAGCCTTAGGCTTAGACTGTATAGGGGGAGGGGAGGGAGAGCATTTGTCTGGTTGGCTCTTGTGACCACTAACTGCTCATGGTGCTGGTCCTTTTTTCTTTCTTTTCATCGTTCTGTTATAAAAAGACTGAGTTTGTGACCTGGACAAATTAAAAAGCTTGCAATTATTTTGTCTGGGACAGCTACTAGTGTTACTGTGGGTCTTGGTCTTCACAGAGATCAGGATAGATCCTTGGAGGCTTTTCACTTAACTACTTTGGTTTACTTGGGTGAAGGGTTTGCTTCTAATAACTCTCCCTCTTCCACATCATTTCTCCCTGGGTTAGAGTTTGAGCCATAGTTCACTGATGTGGTATCCTGCTTAAAGTGAGAGGCATCAGAAAGTATCACAGAGACAGCATCACACTTCTTGGCTACTGGTGGATCAGTATGAACCCCAGTTAAGTTGCCCCCAGACAGGATCTTTGTAGAATGCTTTATGCTCTATGAAGGTAGATTAGGCCCCTCAAATCTAGTTCTCAGATTTTAATTTGCATTTGCTCTTCTCTCCAATTATTTCAGATATAGAACAGAAGGAAGAACTAGCTGGTTTCTGGTCAAAACTCTGGTAGGGTGGCAGATAGCTTCTATATTACCTAACAGCCCAATGGATTTCTAACTGCTCTGTTAATGGTTCCTTTTCTTCTGACTTAGTCGAGAGGAGCTAAGACCCTAAGTAAAGAATGTTGGAAGTCAGACAAAATAATGCCCTAACAAGATCCTACCCAACTAGATAAGATGAGATAAGATGCCAACAAGATCCTATGTAGTCAGAGAAGACTAGATAAGACTCTAACAAGATCCTACCCAATTACAGAAGACTAGATAAGACCATAACAAGATCCCACCCAGTCAGAGAAGACAAGTTAAGACCCTAACAAGATCTCACCCAGTCAGAGAAGACTAGATAAGACCCTAATAAGATCCTACCAAATTAGAGTAGACTAGATAAGATGCCAACAAGATCCTATGTAGTCAGAGAAGACTAGGTAAGATGCCAACAAGGTCCTAGCCAATTAGAGAAGTCTAGGTGAGATGCCAACAATATCCTACATAGTCAGAGAAAACTAGATAAGACCCTTACAAGCTTCTACCCAGTCAGAGAAGGCTAGATAAGACTCTAACAAGATCCTGCCCAGTCAGAGAAAACTGTGGTTGTTAGGATAAAGATAAAAAATCCAATCTTATGAGGAGTAAAGTTCAGAAAGTCTCTTTGGAGCCAGCTTCCTGACTAACTTGTAAGAGATCTTCAGCCTCAATCCAAGGAGTAGATACAAACCGTGGCACTTTCAGTCAAAGCTATCTGAAAGAATTCTCTTGCTCTCTGAAACAAAGGCAGGGGAACTAAATTTGAAGGTGAACCTTCCCTATCAAAGAAGTGGGAAAAATAAAACAACCAGCCTGCAGTTTCCATCATTTCTTAAATGTAGCAGTGGTGGTGTTCCTGTTCCAGGATGGGGAAGGGATGCCAGCAAACTCAGTGGTCGCCCCATGCCATGCTTTCATGGCTTCACTCAGTTGATCCTGACCTTATTATTTAGGTGATCCTCTGAAGGACTTGCAGGCAAGTCTTCCAAAAATGTTACTGTCTAGGCAAGGAGCATCTCAGACATGGTAGGCAGCAAACTTTGCTAAAGAAGAAAAAAAAGCACACATACCCACAGAAGACTCCCAATAAGTGCCAAGGGGATTCAGAAACCCAAACCCCAGGGAGGGCTTGACATTTTTCATTGTTTTGTTGTTATGATCAAGGACCTCTCCCTTTATCTGGGTGTGGTCAATGTATACCAAGAAGAGGGAGCTGCTAGGCACACAGCTTCATGAGAATTGACACATGTCCAGAACCAGCCTTGGGAATGTCTAGGGCTGCTAGTGTGTGTGTGTGTGTGTGTGTGTGTGTGTGTGTGTGTGTGTGTGTGT
>LOEQ01007280.1:49887-67355 GCA_001685075.1 Bramus lutescens | reverse complement strand
CTCTCTCTCTCTCTCTCTCTCTCTCTCTCTCTCTCTCTCTCTCTCTCTGAGCCTAAAACTTATCAAATTGGCTAAACTGGATGACCAATGAGTGTCAGGGGTTCTGGAGACTCTGTTCTTAGCCTTACCAGTAGGGTTATAGGTGCAGACAACCACACCTAGATTTTGATGCAGACAACCACACCTAGATTTTGATGTAGACTCTGAGGATCAGAATTTGGGTCCTCATGCTTTATGGACCTCTCCAGCCTATAAAATTGGTTTTAGCATTTTTTAAAGAAGGATTTTGTATTACAAAACTGGCCTAGAGTTGCTTGGCTAAGCTGTGAAAAGTCTTATGGTGAAGCAAAGGCAGGGATCTCCAGCTGAAAAGTTTTCGGCACAGCCTATAACTTGCAGTATCAATACCAGCATGGTTCTATATGTTCTGATGTTCTGAGCATCCCTGCACTGTGCTTATGCACCCATAGTTGCTCTTATCCCTGATCTCTTGTTGGGATCCCAGATATTTTCTTTATTGTAAGGGCAAGAAGGGAATGTTAAGAATACATCATAAACAAGTGGCCATGTTTAATCACTCATGGCTGATTAGGGATGACCTTACATGTTTAAATTTATTTTTTTTAAAACCGTCATAGATAGATACATCCCCATGTATCTATGATACATAGATACATCTACATGGAAGAGAGTAGTTGAGAACTGTGAAGCAGAGGTGACCTCCTTGCCCTTTGGAAAGATAATTTCCATTCACAAAAAAGGATACAGACTTATATATACAGACAGGCCTATATTTAAAAATTAAACTTGGATTGTTTTTGAGTGGTTCTATTTATTCAGAGGAAAGTATTAAAATGCACTAGATTATGTTATGAAGAACTTTCAGAATCTGAGAGTGAGTGACCAGTAAAGTCATTGTTTTTTGCTCATTTCACATTTATCCAATTCATGCCTCAAGTCCTCAGATTAGTGTTGGGACCCACATCCTGTTCTGAAGGTCGAGGTCCACATTTCATATAATTTCAAAAAGTCTTCATTTCTGAGAATTTACTTCTGAGGCTGCATGCTTCTCTTATGGATTTGGGGTCCAGAATTAAAATTCCAACTTCATCTTGGGAATAGTGTGATGTGTATCAAACACAAGGTCAAAGTTTATTTCAAAATATTCAACAGTGAAACAGCTAAGAACTGCCTGTCTTCTCATTGCATGTCAAGAAATAAAAAAAAAATCTGAAATTCCTCCTCAGGGTTTCTGTAATTGTGTTAGTGCCTTGATGATGACAACTGCCATAAAGAAACAAATGACTAATTAAAAAACAGTGTGGTCACATCTGTCTAGACAGTGGGTGAAGATGTTTAGCTTTGTGTGTCTAAAGAACAGCGATGAAGACCATTTAATGTACTTAAAATATTACAGATTATTCTGCTTTTGATATTTGAAATGAAAAGAAACGTCCTTATTTAAGTCTTAGTTTCTGCTTTGGGGATAAAACTTTTATTTATGTTTTTCTTTTCAATTCAAATATCAAAAGCAGAAGGAACCTCTCCTCTAATGATGGGATGGTGTGAAACTGATCAATTAATGCTTTTTGCTAGAGTAGAAAATATATACAAATATTGCTTTATTTATGGCATATTGTTATAATTTTTCAAAAGATATTAGAAATATCAATTTGATTCAGTTTTGAAACTGTGGTGCTTATTTATGTGAAGATCTGGTAAAGACTCTTAAGAAAAGGAAATTAACGTATACTGATATGCTTCTGTTAGAACAAAAATCAGATTTATAAAAACTTTGATATGGTTCAGGTGAGATATTTGGTGATTTGAGAGAGAGAAGAAAGCTTGTCCTGGTTCTAAACTGCAGTAAACTGCAGTTAAGTTTGAGGAAAAATCACAATGACTACAAAAATGAGCATTTAAGTAGTGCTTACTCATTGATTTGACCTTTTGCTTTTGATCTCTATCTTAGTGGAGTTGGTGATGTCACTTAGCAGTGTGGCTGTCACCGTCTTTGTAGTTTGCATTTCCTGGTCCGTCTGAACCTGGCCTAAGACAGAGCTGGAGATCAAAGGGTGGTTTGTTTTCTGTGTATAAACAGGAATTACTGAAGCGGACTCCACGGAAACACGGTGACTACGCAGCGTTGATGGAAGCCCTCCAAGCCATGAAAGCTGTCTGTTCCAACATAAACGAGGCCAAGAGACAGATGGAGAAACTGGAAGCTTTAGAAGAGTGGCAGTCCCACATCGAAGGCTGGGAGGTACATGTTCTTTGCTCATCTTCTCAGCTTCGTGTAGTTGTGGAGTCATATGCAGGGCTTCTTTTTAATGGAGGGAACCACACGTGGTCATCTCCTAGCAGCCCATGAACCATAGTCCACCCTGAAAGTGCTTTTCTTATTATTTTAACACATGTGTAAGATGGAGTCATCTTGACCTGAGAAATCTGTAATGGAACCAATAAATACTGTGTGCCTCCAGGCTTTGGCCTTCAGAATTTGGGGGTAGCACAGTTCCCTTTTTCCTATCCTGGCTTTAATCAACAAGCACAGAACTTGAATGCTTGGGAAAATAAAGGATTGCATGTACTGTGATATCATTTTTAGACTCCTAAATTGGAGACTTGATGTTGAATTTCATTTTGAGCCTACCTAATCACTCTGTGCATTGATTTCTTCATTTCTAAGCCAAAGGAAATCTCTATGATTTGGTCTTATTTGTCCAGTCAAAATGAAAAGTTGAGTTTTCTGAGTCATTAAAGAATGTTTTTCTATTTATTTTATTTTTTAAGATAAAAAAACAAATGAAGATCCTGGTTGAGCATTAGATGTTCTAGCTATGGTGACTGATGATGTTGAGCCTCAGTTATTCCACAGGAATGAAATCCTGCACTTTTATTTATTTATTTTTTTATTTAGACCTAAAATTATATTCAGCCAGATATGCAAAGAAATCATCAACGTTGACTTGGGGCAATTCTCCTATTTGGTCACCCCCTGCTATGAATCATTGAAAGTGAGAACTGGGGTCTGACTTAGCTTTCCTGTGTCTGTATTCTTCCATAGGGAGCATTCAGGATGACGCTCCTGCAGCTTGAATGTGGCCTCTTTCAATCAGGGATAATGGCTGTGTGTTTTACTGTGGATTCATGATGATAATTCCTTTCCTGCAGGGCGATTGTCCTGCTGGGCTGAGAAAATTGGAGCCAAGTTTGCTTTTGCAACTTTGTTGTCAGTCAAATGCTGGAAGAAAAGCCAACTCTCTTAAACTTGCAGGGTTTGTCTTATAATTTGCAAGGCCTTTTGCTACAACAAGAACTTCAGAGACTCTTTTCAGAACTGTGGAATCTGCAGCTGTAATTTCATTTCCTTCTAGTGTGCAACCTAAAAAAATAATTGAGCCTACTACAAAGAAAAGGATTTGTTTAAACACTGTTGTTGTTTTGCACAGCCTTGGGTTGTGTTATTTTGCAAGTAGCTCACAGCAGAGGGACTGTCAATTAGGTCAGTTGCTGTAATTTGTGATCTGAATGTCCCCAAATGCATGTTGAAGGCTGGTTCCCTAGTGTGTGGTGGTAGTACTTTCAGGTGAGGCCTGGGAAGGGTGCCTTTAAAGGGACCATTGAGGTGCTGGGGTCTTCCTGTTTCTCCCTTTTACTTCCTTTCCTCCATGAGGTAAGCAACCATCTCCACACACACACTTCCACCATGAAGTTCAGTTTCACCATAGACCAAAGCAATGCGGCCAAGTGGCAAAGGGCTGCAATTTTTGGAATACATGAAACTAGAAACAAACTTTTCCTTTTCAATCCACTGATTTAATTCAGGTATCTGTTATAGTTGCAGAAAGCTGGCTGCCAGTCCTGAGTTTTACAATACTAAAAATGGAGTCTTGAAGCTGAGGAAATTAGTGGAGCTTCATCAGTTCTGCTAAGCATGCAGGGAACCAGCAAGAACTCAACTGTGTCAGAGGCAGGGCATTTGATAAGACTGGCTAGTTCCAAACAGAGTACTCAGCCCTGTCTTCTTGAGAAGATTTTGGTGATCAATAAATGAGATGTAGGCATAGAATTGAGAGTTCAGGACTTTGAAGCCTGAAACTTAGAGAGAGAGAGAGAGAGAGGTTGAGCCACTTGCTTGCTAACTTCTGATAAGGTCTGGCTATGTACCCCCGCCCGTAATAATGATGAGGTGAGCTATTAATTCTTTATAAAAGGGGACTAGGGTATGTTACTCTTTTAAGAGTACTCTGTAGAAGCTCAGGGTTAACTCTGCTCTGAGAGAACAGGAATAATTTAAAGAGGTACTTCAGATTATTGGTAGTAGTTGCCAATAGATGTTGAGACTCCTGTGCAGTTAGGATAGTCCATGTTCTCTTGAAGGTGGAATGATGACACTCAAAGGTGCCAGAGTTCCTTGTAGGGTTTTTGTAGTTAGAAACTTGGGGTAAATGCTAAGAATGAGCTCCTTGTGAAACTATTGCAGGTCTCTCATGAACCCCTCAAGGACATAACATTCCTGCCCTGAATAGCACCTAAGACTCACAAGGGATGGATTTGCACTATTTCCAACTTTGGGTGAAAATTCTTCTCATTCACTTCTCCAGGGTCACACTGTCCCATCAGTCAAAGAAATGTTTTGTTTTTGTTTATTAGTTTTTGTTTTTTGAGACAGGGTATCTCTATATAGTCCCGAATATCCTGGTACTTGCTCTGTAGACCAGGATGGTTCCAACTCAGAGATTCACCTGCCTCTGCCTCCTGAGTGCTGGGATTAAAGACATCACCATCACTGCCCTGCAAAAGGTTTTGGTTTTATAATAAATTCTCACAAATAATTTGCCCACCTAGAACTTTGTGATAATAAACAATCATTTATAATGGTATGTAGGTAGAATTTATATAAATAGTTGAAATTTCTTGTTCTCAAATCATATGAAACAATGAGGAAAGAAAAGTATAGCTTTTGAGGAGACATGGTGTTTAATCTGGGCTCCTGCGAGTTATTTTTTCCCCTGGGGCAATACATCAGGCTTCAGTTGTAGATAGTGTGGGTGATTTCAAGGGTGCAATGAGTGTGAGAGAGCAAGCTTTGAATACTACGAGAGCTCTGCAAATATGATACAGTATTCTAAAGTTTCCGTCAGATTTTATCCTTAAGAATTTCCTATTTTCATAATATATGAACTCAGCTAGTGATGGCTGCTATATTGCTCTATTAGATACTTAGTGCTTTGACAAAATGCTTGGTGAAATCAACTTGAAGCAAGGGCATCATGACATGGAGGGCATGGTGGCAGGACACTAAGGTGACGGTCACATTGTGTCCTCAGTTAGAAAGCAGACAGAGAAGCATGAGCTCTGTTCCCCCTTTCATGTAGCCCAAGGCCTCAGCCCATGAGGTGCTTCTCTCGCAGTCCAGATGTGTCTTTTGTTCTCAGTTAAACTTCTGGAAATGCCTTCACAGACATGCTAGAGGTGTGATTTCAAATCCAGTCAAGTTGACAATGCAGATTAAACATCACAATTACTTAAGGTTATACAAATCTCAGCCATTGTGCTAGCTAGTTTTCTGTCAGTATGACAGAATCTGTAGTCACTGAGAGGAAGAAACCTCAACTGAGAGCATGTTTCCAGAAGATCATGTTGTAAGCAGGCAAGCTGATAGGGCATTGTAAAGATTGGTAGGGAAGGGCTCAGCCTATTGTGGGTGGTTCCATCCCTCCACTGGTGGTCCTGGGTTCTATAAGAAAGCAGGCCCAAGCAAGCCTGTAAGCAGTACTTCTCCATGGCCTCTGCATCAGCTCCTGTCTCCAGGTTTCTGCCTTGCTTGAGTTCCTGTCCTGACTTCCTTCAATGATCAACGACAATGTGGAAGTGTAGGCTGGATAAACCCTCTCCTCCCAACTTGCTTTGGGTTGTGATGTTTCATCATAACAGTAGTAACTATAACTAGAACAGTCATCGATTTTTCAAATTAAAGTTAATTTTACAGAAACTGTGTAGGTAAGATCACCAATAGAAAAGCTACAGTGTCAGACTTGAAAATGATTTTGGGGCAGCCATTCTTTTGGACAATCTTATCAAGCCCTAGCTAAAGTGAATAGGCTCTAATAATTTTTAAGAAATCTTATTTGGTGATGGTTATACTTAGGACTAAGCCAACTCTTTTGCCTTGAGTGATACGTGGAATTACTTTTGAAATACCAAAATATAGGATTATAAATAGATAGAGTCCTTGGAGCACTTGTCTAAGCATATACACATGTTCAAAATCAATTCTAATGATTTTTTTGTATATGTGCTTATCCTTTAGAAGGCAATAATACATAATGGTGCTTGTAGCATAAACATTCCACAGTAATTGTAATGATCTGGAATATATTCATTCCTCTGAAATGTTCCAAGAAATAGTTTTAAGTTGCATTTATATTTTAAAGTATATCATAATCATGAGTCCATTTATTCAACTATTTTCCTTCCAAGTTAAAATTTAAAAGAAGTATCATGCACTTAAAAGCTGAGTATATACTATGTACCAAGTAAAAAAAAAACTCCATTTAAAACTCAATATAGAAATCTAAGACAGTTATAATTTTATTTAGATTCATTCGGTCATGGGAAGATAGAGGTCCTTCACTGATGATCATCCAGTCACCACTGGGGAAATACTGAGCTGCTAATGTATATGCCTGAAGGAATACCTAAGCTTGATTACTTAACTCATGGTCTGGGGCATCCAACTGTAGTGGCATTTCATTTGTATTTTTAATAAATAAAGTTTGCCTAAAGATCGGAGAGTCAAACAGCCCCTCGGTTCATCTTTAGAGACCAGGTAGTGGTGACACACACCTTTAATCCCAATAGTCACACTAGTTTGTCAGAGAAACTGGGTAGTACATGCCTTTAGTCCCAGCCCTAGCAAGGATTGTAAAATGGGAGGAAATAGCTCTCGGTCTCATTCTCATAGTGAGATTGCTGAGGCAGAATTGCCATTTTGAACTGAGGCTGAGGTCATAGCCAGCGGCTGGCTGCTTTGCTTTTCTGGTCTTCAGACTGAACCCCAATATCTGTCTCTGAGTTTATATTAATCATGCTTCATCCAAGAGTATATCAGAAGTATCTGCTTAGGGCCGTGAGAGCTTCAGAGTAGATGACAGGACATGATGGGCATGCATGAGGAGGAGTTACGTCACCTGTAAAGTAGAGGTGCAGGGGAAGGACCAGGCTCCCCGTTAGTAATCCATTCTCATAGGAACTGACCTGGTCCCGTAAGATCTCCTTCATAATTTGTGAGGTCAGTGTCCTGACCTAATTACACTCCCTACTCACCTGTCCTTAAAGACTCTACCACTTCAACTTGTCATACTAAGTCTCAGGACACGAGCCTCTGGGGGGTTAGCCTCGACTGCGGCTGTGAGTGTGAACATTTCCTAAAGTTATTACTCCCTTTTTGTCGACTTATAAGTTAGGACAGTTTAATTTGCCCACTTTCTCAAAACAATAAGCTGAAGTTTAGGTTTGCAAATTGGCAACTAGGAAACATACAGCTGATTCTTAGAAGTAGCTTTGCTTCCTACCTGCTGTTTGGCCGTAAGTTCATTAAAGCAATTAGTTTTCTCAGCACTTATGCAGTGACTATGACCAAGAAGATGTCATGTTTTGCTTGTTCATCTTTGATGTTATACCTCTTTTCAGTGCCTTTGCTATACTAGTTCCCGGGAGAATGACAGTGCCTACTGTATTGTGATAATGAGTCAATGAGATGCAGCCATAAGCTGAGAATCTCCAAGTAATCTACCAGGCTTACTGAACTCCTAAGTCAACAGTCAATATACTTCGGAAAAGATAATCATGAGGAGCTTAATCAGAGTTGTTGACTCATTCCCTAGAACTCATTCTGAGTTCCAGCTTGCTTTTGGTGGCTCAGTTATGTGGTGTATGCTTTAGGTTCTAGATTCACACTGAAGTGTTTTGAATATCAGTAGCATGTCATTGTTTAGTAATTCAGCTTAAAGTCCTTGACGGGTTTATTTGGAAGTAGTCTCACAAATGTGAGGAAAATCCCAATAAAATATAAGAGAAGGAATCATTAATTTGGAATGGTTGGGGGCAAATGATGAAGGTTGTTATATTTTAAAAAGGAAAGAAACAGAAGGGAAACGTAACATTTCTTGATTTCTTTTCACATGGGGAAATACAATTTTATATTTCGCTGTTGTTGTTTTTGTTTCTGACAAATCATCTCATGCCATGGTCCAGGCTGATTTGGAAATTGCTATGTAGACCGAGTTTATTAATGATGACTCAGATTTGACTCCTAATATCACAGGCATGTTCCCAGCTCCCACATGGCTGTTTTTAAATCAGTACTTGCTGCTAGAATCTGGTTGCTAGTTACATTTTATTTAGTTTGCAATTGACTTGAAGCTATGTTCTCTTATTACTTCTTGAGTTTGAATCTTCCAGAAGCTGCCAGTGAGACTGTTGTTTCCCCTCTAGGTAACTTGATAAATAGAGTATCTTCTACCTTAAGGTAGAACTGTGTTACAAGTAGTTCCTCTTCTTTGAGGATAAGTATTTTCAGAAAAAGGACATGAAAAATAAATCCACATAAAATTTCATTAAATGTGGGAAACTTGGGAATGTTTTCCTGGTAAAATGAATATATTATTCATTTGATTTAGCCTTACATTAAACTATTGAAGTTACAGTGTGAAACCCAGAAGGATGAATCAGATGCATCTTTTGTGTGGTATATATATTTTCTAGCAAATTTAGATGATCTCCTTGTGGTGTTTTTCATGTTGTACTTGACTCCCTGTTTTTAAGAGTTTTCTCTCTGTGAGAGTATCCAGAGGGCTCATGAAGTTCCAGCATCCTGAAAGGATCCATGTTCTAATCCCCCATCTCACCAAGCTACTCAGCTTCTTCAGTTTGAGTGGGACTGTCTCTGATGGATCTTGGCCAAGGCATTGCATGAGTTTGGGGAGCTTTTAGAGAGTTCATCCTCTTTCATGTACTCCAGGATTTTATAGTTTCTCTTTAGTCTTTTGTGATCGACATACAGAACGAAGAGAGGACTGATCACATAGCTTAATTTCAGTGGGAGTCAATTAGCTAACTAATAGTCTCATATCACAGGAAGTGCATCTTTGTAGAAACTTATGCCAGGAGAAAATGTCTAGCATATTGCTTGACATGTAGAGATGTTGAAAATCTTATGTTACTGTCTGGATAAAGAATCTATTCACAGTTGTTCAAGAACTAAATGCCTGTTTTGTAGGGAATAGGTAAGTGTTTAGAATTAAATATTGGCATTGACTGTAAAAATAAAGGTAAAATACTCACCAGGTTAAGTGACATTCTGCACTATTGAAGGAACACTCAGTAATGTTCAAAAGCAGTTTGAAAGGCAGACTACTGTAGCTCCTGGAAGAAGAAAAGTGCCTGATAGCTTTGCAACCGTAGAACAGTTTGAATCAGTAGTTAGGTCAATTTTATATAAAATGCTTTTAAATATTTTATAAACAACAGGTCAGGTAATACATTTTTAGGCTTTATGTCATGTGGAAATACTTACTAGTGTCTGAATATGTAAATTGGATTACTTACAATATTTATTTAACATTCCATGTAGGCTACCATGGCAGTGACCGTTTGTACTAGGCTGGTGTGTGTTACTGTAAGGGTAGTTTAAAGAGGAAGTATTCTGTACCTATTGTAAAATTTCTGCTAGGAAAGGCCCTTTCCATATTATTTTTAGGCTAAGTTATATAAGCAACTTGATAAGTATCTTTTGTTATATGATAATTTTACTCTGATTGTTCCTAAGATAAGGATACTACTAATTAGAAGTAAGTAGTTGGAAATCATGCTATAGGATTGAAAACTATGTTCATGTCCACAGTAATTAGTACTCAGTGAATACGTGGTGGTAGATCAAACTGTATAAACATTTACATATGTATGTAAACTGTCAGAAAGAAAAGAAGCTTAAAGAGGTTTCCCAAGACTTTACATAAGTTTGTAACGTGGATATTCAAGTAAACATAAAAACACATTCTCTTCATTAATTTCCTGTTTAGAATTTTCTTATTATAGATTTGAGTTTTTACTTAACTTTATTGTTTTAGATGACTCTAAGACCTATACTAGTAATTACTGTGGAAATATGAAACTGCAGTTAATGCTCTGAACATTGAATTTCAAAACCAAACGATAGAAGCATTGATTTGCACAAGAACCAGGGATTTGCTTTCAGTTTAAAAGAAGCCAGATACATTTAAAGCTGAAATATTCTTGCTGCAGAGACCAGACAAAGAAATCTCCTGAAAACCTGTGATCCTTGTTGTTCCACAGCAACTTGAGTTGGTCTCTTAAATCTGACTCAATGCACCCAGTGGCTGGCTAGCAAACAGACTGAAGTGTTAGCAGGCAGTGAGAACAGACACAGCTCCTACTGGAGTCCGGAGGTGGTGTACAAAGCTATTTTCTGTTGCTGCCTGGGAATGGCTGCTTCTCTCTGGCTGTACTTCTCTCAAGGCAACTGCTTCTTAGGAATTAGCCAGAGGCATTGGATCCCCTGTAACTGGAGTTGAGTTAAAGCCACCTGGCTTGGGTGCTGGGTAGGAAGCTCTCACCCACTAAGCTATCCTCCAGCCCATTTTTCTATTTTTATTTATTTTCTCCTCTTCTCTATAATTAGAGTAGATGTTTAAATTGATACACACTAATAATTTAGTCATTTTTAATCTTTATGTTTGTGAGTCTAGTATAATTATGTCATTTTCCCCTTCCCTTCCCTGGCTCCAAATCCTCTCATATACCTCTCCTTGTTGTCTTTGAAGTTCATGGCCTACTTCTTTTTTTATTGCAGTTATTGCATTCGTGTGTGTGTGTGTGTGTGTGTGTGTGTGTGTGTATACGTGTTTTCTTTCCCAGGGCTGAATGATTGGATGGCCAATTAGTGTGCTCTTAACTAGGGAAGACTATTTCCCACCCCTATACCCCAGAACTTTTTAGTTGTCTATAGTTCTTTGTGTAGGGCTTAGGCCTCCTGGGCTCCCCTGACTTCTGTTTTAGCGTGTCTCTTGTTATAGCTTCAGTTGTCTTAGGTAGACCCAGAGTCTCTCTGTAGACTGACCTGAGGACTGATGGGAAGGAGATTAACTCTTTTGACATCCTGTATGCACACTGCACATTAATAAAAACCAGTGAAATTTAGAAGAGAGTAATTGCATCCAAACGTCCCATCATCAGGGCTTCAGCTGTGGCACAGTATGCTTGTCTGGCTTTATGCTGTGCTTCATTGATCCCAGCACTACAAAGACTGTAGAAATCAGGTAATCAGACAATACATCTTTTCTTTTCCTCACCCAGGGATCCAACATTACCGACACCTGCACAGAGATGCTGATGTGGGGAGTCTTAATGAAAATATCTTCTGGAAATATTCAAGAACGGGTGTTTTTTCTTTTTGATAATCTGTTGGTGTACTGCAAAAGAAAACACAGGTAAGCTTGTAAAAACAAAGTCACACTCTGGAAAAGCTTTCTTCCATCTCACAGGCTCCCCATTCGTGCAGGAATCCCAGAACTCTTCCTGCCTGTAACCCGTTTCACCCAAGCTTCCCTTGCCTGCTCTCTCTGCATGCTCGATGTGTCCTGACCTGGCTGTGCACCTCTTGCTCACTCCCCCACAGCTCTCTCAAGGGGAGGCATATCTGTGGGAGATGCTGGCGTGTTTCTCTCTGGCCTAATTCTGCTTCTGAGCCATTTCCTCCCTTATCTGCAGGAGTCTCAGCAATGTGAGATTCAGTTTGTCCATCTTCCCTGCTCACCACTCACAGCGCACCTTATCTCAGCTTTAGCTTCAATCCCTTTCCAGTCTCCTCTCATCATTATTTCAAAATCCGTAAGGATGGCATATTGAGAACATTGGGCCCACAGTCCCTTCCCTGTTACAGTTGAGCCATCAGTCCTATGCCTGTAGGCGGAGCTCATTAGCACCAACAGGTAGGACATTTGAGCCTCCATTTTAATCATCTTAACCTGAAAGCTTATATATATGATCTTCAGATCCAGAGCTTTTGCAAAATGAATGTCACTGTGCCAAATGCCAATGTTCTGTGGTCTTACAGCCATGTAGAAATCAACTGAGAAGTTTTACTGGGGTAAAACCCTACTATGTGTACAGCAGATAACCCTAACGAATGCACAGCATGAACTGCACAGTGGCCACCAATGGAGATAAGCAGATCGGCATTTCTCAATCTGTGGGTCTCTTATTTGGGGGTTACTTATCAGATATCCTGCATGTCAGAGTACATTTACACCATGATTCCCAGCAGTAGAAAAATTATAATTATAAAGCAGCAATATAATAATTGTAGGTTGGGGGTCATCACAACATAAGGAACTGTATCATAGGGTTGCAGCATTAGGAAGATTGAGAACTGCTCAACTAGACGGATATCCTCTTTACTCCAAAATTAGAGAAGCCTACTCATGAACTGTCTATTCCTTTAACCAGGAACGTTCAAGTCCATTTACAGGCTTCACCATATCAGAAGGCCTTTGAGGTCTAGAGCTACGTTGAGAGCAGCACAACCGGAGTCTCCTTCAAGTTGCATAATATTGTAATCACGAGAACCAGGGACTCAGTGCATCCATTTCAGTTCTCCACTCGCCTTCTTTGAAAAGCGATGTGTTATGTGTTAAATTAACCATCTCCTCTTGGGATTCTTTTGATGCTATCAGTGTTCGTAAAGAATAGGGGGAAAATGATTTACAATATAGCATGTAATGCCAATGAATAAGACTGTGCGTAGTTTCACTTGGTAACTTTCAAAGATAGTATCAAAGTATATTTAGATTTTTCTAATTATCTTTTCTGGTCATTAGCTTCTTAAATGTATATTTAGTTCCATATAGCAACAGTTTGCTCATCTATTAACTGCATCACAGTACCCTATTGGTTTACTCTGTCCTATTCTGTTAATCACAGTTTGTTCCATCTTTTCCTATCACTGGGCTTTAGCATGGTTTGCAGCTTTTTGCTACTGTACATTAGTTCTGGTAGCGTGGACCACAGTCAGACAACAGTAATGATGGAGTGAAGGCATACAAAGGTGCAGCTCCATCACAAAGCACAAAATTGGTCTGAATTTTCATGTAGGGTCATTTTCTTGAGATATTAAAGATGTCCAAATTTCAGCTACTGATTAGATTTACATATTATGAATCAATGTCACCATGCAAGATTTAAAACCTGTTCAAAATTCAAAGTGGTACATAAAGAAAATTAATAGCTTTAAAAGTAGGACCCCATGATGGATCATTCCTTTGTGTATATTTCGTATGTAGTCTTTCTGTGTGTGTATAAGAGAATGTGTATTTGTGCGTGTTCATGCTTGTTAATGTGTTATGTGAATATGTATGTATGTGAGTATATATGTATGTATAGGCTAAGTGTGTGTGTTATCTGTGTGATTTTTGTATTAAGTGTGAGTATGTGCTGTGTGTATGTGTTGTGAATGTGTATGCATGCATATGAGTATGGGTGTGTGTGTGTGTGTGTGTGCTTTATGTTAGTATATGTGTGAGTAGCCACAATTGTTTTTTCTATGACCAAAACTCTCTTCAATTATATTAAGCCATTTACATGTGATAGTGGTTGAAGGAAAGGATTCCAGTTTCCAAGAAATGTCCTTTCATGTATCATGGTCCTGTTTTCTGTCTTGTAAAACATGCAGTCACCTGTATACATAACGTAATTATACATGTTAATATACATAACATAAACATACAAATGATGAAATGATAGAAATTTTTATTATAATTGTTAAACACAGGGAAACTTTTATACAATTAAATATTTATTGCTTAGAAAAATATCTATAGTAAATGTATAATGTGAACCAAATATGCATATGAATGTCTGACATTCTGTTATTAAGATTTTCATAGGTTCCCTAACCTGAATTTCGGATTAATGGGATTTATAAAGGAATCGTAGCAGAGCACGTTTAGAGATTACTGTCCTAGTAGACACGAGGAATGTGGGGTGGTGCTGGTTAGGGGCCACAGGCCTTCTGGTCAGATGAATTCTGTAGTCACTTTTAGCTGTCATGAAGGACTGCTGACTGCGGCTGGGGTTAGGAAGGAAAAGCCAGCTGTGCTTGCGGAAGGAGGCATGGGAGGGGGAGGAATACAGAGACAGCTTCCATGTCTTCCTGCTCCCTCAGAGAAGGTCGGGACTTAGAGGAGAGGAGACAGGGAGGCATTAGTGGACAGACGTGGCATGGCTAGCTGTGCTAGCACAGGATGATAAGGATCATATTCCAGGCAGACTTCCGTGATTGAGTCAGATTAAAAGCTATGCCAATTAAAGTCTGTTGATTGACTTGAGTGATTTTTAATTTTGAATATTTTTTGGAGATTCTTTACTGCTTAAAAGAAAAACAGTTTCCCCCTGCTTGATTGTCCTAATATGTAACTGGAATTCCCTGTTACAAGTTCATCTGTAGGTGTTAGGTATTTTTCAGTTTGAAAATGTAGATTATTATAAAAGTAGATGATACTTTTAGAAGTATTGCAAATGTAGCAAAGGACTTGTTAAACAGTTATACCATGATCATATCATAGAAATAACACAAAAACATGTTTTTAAAGAGTTGCTTCTTTTTATGTGTCTAAGTGTTTCATCTGCATGTATGTACACTGTGTGTGTGCCTAGTGCCTGGTGAGGCCAGAAGAGGGTGCCAGATTGTCTGAAGCTGGGATACCAGAGGTTGTGAGGAACCATGTAGGTCCTGGGAATTGAAAGCGGGTCTTCAGCCAGATCAGCAGATTGTCTTAACGATGAGTCATCTCCAGCCCTCAGGAAACAGAGTTTTGCAGCTGAGTATTGCTTGACTTATGAGCTTCCAGCAGGCTAGTTTCTCTGAAGAGGTATCAGAAGAACTAATTGAGTTTACTTGCTAGGTCTTGAAAAAAACTGGAAATTCTCACTTACCTAAAACTGAGAATTAAGGATGTGATTTTTGAGTTCTCAAACTCAAGTGTGGCATTAAAAATCACTGACTTTCAGCATCTCAGTTGGGTTTGACAGTGTTGAAGTCTTATGCTGAGGAAATGTGTGTCATTATCACTGCTGCTATACAGTCTTTAGCCTAAAGCTTGCTCTATCAATCTATCTATCTATCTATCTATCTATCTATCTNNNGTCTGTCTGTCTGTCTGTCTGTCTGTCTGTCTGTCTGTCTGTCTGTCTGTCTAAGTTCATATATAAGGGGATGGAGATGTAATTGGTGGAGTAATTTTATAGCAAGCAGGAAGCCTGGGTTAGATCCCCAGTATCAAGAAACAGGCTATGGTCATACACACCTGTCATCTTAGCATTTGGGAAGGGCAGCAGGAGGATCAGAAGTTCAAAGTCATCCTCTACTATATAGCTTATTTTAGGTTTGCTTACGATACACGAGATCCTGCTTCAAAAATCTCCCTCCTCCCAGCCTGCATAGCAACCTGCCAGGACCACTGTGAATGCAAAGACTGAGTAAAATCAACTGCCCCCACTTTTTATGATATTGACAAATTGGAGACGTTTTTTCAAAGACTTTTTAAAACATACCGTCTTGCATTAAGTTTAGTAACAAAAGCTTTGTGGTTTCATTTGTTTCAGACGGCTGAAGAATAGCAAGGCATCCACAGAGGGACATCGGTACATGTTTCGAGGTCGGATCAATACTGAGGTGATGGAAGTGGAAAATGTGGATGATGGCACAGGTAAATGCACTTTGTGAACTCCCTGTAAGGCAGAATTCTGACTGCAGTGCATCAGCGCTCAGCAGTGTCTCGCCGGGTGTAATAACATGTTGAAGATGGAGATAGGTGAGCTGCAGGCATGCATCCTTTCCTTGACTGAGGAATTCAAAAGGAGAGTTTTTACTGAGAAAGCAATAAATGCCATCAGTATTACAGAAGATAAGACATGAAGCCAGAGTTGAGAACGAAGTCATTGTGGAGTATTCGGATGTTTGGTTTGGAGCAGGGACTAGCCTTTATTTTATGAGTCTCTTCCCTCCATGCCCTGGGACGCTAACAGGGAAGTTGAAGCATCCAGAGCCTTGAAACAGCTGTGTGGTGGGATTGAGTTTTAGTGGTGGTTTCTTCTTTCCACCAACCACTCGGGTTGTTACATCAACTTTCTTCTTCTTCTTTTTTTTTTATTCCCTTGGTAATTCCTTTCATTTCCTTTCAGTGAGCTAAGATTTTAAATGAGACCCTATGTTCCCAAAAATCTGGGCCAAACTGAGCGTGTCCCCCGCCAAGTACTTTCTGTGTGAGGACACTGGGTAAGATGAGGAATGGAAAATATTATCAGGCTTATCTCCAGTCATCCACACCAACTCAACAACTATACTTTATCTAGATCAAAATGGAAGGGGTGGAGATAAAGTTTCGAGCATGCCTGGAATTTCTGATGGAAATTTAAATGGGAAAACGTTTTATTTTACTTGAATTCTAGTCACATTTCGGATTGTTATATACTGTAGGTATAGACAAAGTGCTTTCTAGAAAATGCAGAAACTCTCAGACATCTAATTACACTGATTTGTTTCAAAACTTGCTAGAGATATAACTGTGTTTGGTGTAAGACTAGCTTAGCTTTTGACTGACATGCAAAATATTAACTCAATTATTCTCATAAGCCCAGGGCCTTTCACTTGTTAGGCAGAAGCCCTGCTGCTGAACTAAGTTCCCAAGCACTTGAGAAATAACTATGACAAATTGCTTATAATGTTAATGACTTGTATTCTTTCATGGTTACACTATAGTGTAGAAGAGTCGATAGTATGTTCTTCCAAAGTGAAAATGTTTGAAAAATTGTCTTGTACGTTATTTTCTATGTTAAGTGAGGATGTCAGTAGTTTGGTCTGAGGCCAGATTGCCCTTCACCCATTCTCTGGATTTCAGTGTTCATTTTAGTGGCTTTAGTTTAGTTCTTTCTAGAGGATTACTGCTAGAGCTGTTAGTTTGTTTATGATGTTATTAAATATCAATGTTAGAAGCAATAGTAGGAATATGACTGTGATTCCAGGGATTAACTTTCTTCGTACATTTGAAATCTCTTTTACGAACTGATTTATTTATGTAGTTTGGCAGAAAGAACGAATGAAGCCTGTTGACTTTTTAAAAGTGTGATTTCTAGTTCAATGGATAAACAGCGGGCTTTAATATAGTGATCAAATCTGAATGTGATAAGATTGGCAATTTTTAGTTTTAGAATAGTTTTCTATTTATTTTGTTTTGCTTTGTGCTGTGGTGGGTGTCAAACTTAATTCCCTAGGTAGGCTGGGCAAGCAGTGCATTACTGCTCTGTTTTGTCTCAGATAATTTTTAAAAGTCCAAAAATTTTAAAATATAGATTTTTTCACTTTTATTATTATTATTATTAAAATT
>LOEQ01007280.1:25121-44105 GCA_001685075.1 Bramus lutescens | reverse complement strand
TCTTTATTAACCAATGAAAGTAACACATAGACAGATGACCCTCCTACATCAGTTAATAACCCAATTGTTATTTCATTTGATAATATTTTAAATTATTAAATAGGAAAAAGAGCCTTGGGGTATATCTCAGTGACAGAATGCACACTTAGCATTGAAGAGGCCTTGAGTTGGATCCCCAGTAGCAGAACAAATCGAAATCAAACAAAACTCACTAAGGAAACAGCACCGCTGACCTTTTCCTTGGTCTTAGTGGGAATGATCTTTATGGATAAGTTTATTACAGTGAATATTTTGAACAATGTGCTATGGTTATATAGCTACTTACAGAGCACTGTATTTTAAAGCAAATGAGAAACAACTGCTTGTTTTGTAAAATATATGCTAATTGTATTATGAAATATGTATACTCAGTTTTGAGGCTCCATATGTGTGGATATACATATATATATACATATATATAAGAACTACATATGAGTTTAAAATTACAAATGCTACTTTAAAAACACAATAGAAAACAATTCTCATCTGAACTTTAAATGGAGTATCATTATTATCATGATTCTTCCATTTAAAATCACATGACATGGAGCTGGGGAGATGGTTCAGCCATTAAGATCACTTGTTACTCTTCAAGAGAATGCAAGTTGGGTTCCCAACACCCGTGCTATAACTGTAACTCTAGCTGTAAATGTGTTAAGTCCAGGTTCAGGGGATCCATCTAGCTTCCTCTTCTGGTCTTAGCAGGCACTCAAACATCCATGACGTCTGCTTGCATGCCCACACAAGCTAATTTGCTTCAAGTTCTTTGATACAATCTGATTGTTCCAAACACTACTTGTATAGCAATTGTTGTGCTACTTGGGTATATTGATTCTTTCAGGCTTTAGAAGCAGAGTACTAAGTGATTTCACTATTGTCTATGAGAAGAATATGCTGTGCTTGTTTTAAAATAGACCCAGTATTTCTCATGTTGACCTAACATGCCTTTTGTAAATGTCTTTCTCTGGAGTGGATTATAGTGAAGATAACATAGGTAGGAATGTGGAGTCTTTTAAGCAACAAAGCAAGGTTCATATGTAAGGACCTTGTCAGGTGACAAGTATCAAGAAGGAGTTGCAAATACTTTTAATAGAAAAAATTTCTTTGTTTTTATTTTCACTAGTTCATTAAAAATTTTTCAGTAAAATGTGTAGTGTAATTATAAAATCATTTTTATAGTCTCTTGAATATAAAAATTAATCCATAACTAATAAAAGTTAATCCATAATCTTCCATAGATTTTGAGGTTCTGCTGTTTTTAATTGAATATGAACATAGGTATGTGTAAATGAGAAAACCCAAAAGCTCATTTTAAAAATTTGAGATTCTGAGCCAGGCAGTGGTGGTGCATACCTTTAATCCCAGTGCTCAGAAGGCAGAGGCAGGTATATCTCTATGAATTCAAGGCCACCCTGAATTCCAGGATATCCAGGGATATACAGAAAAACCCTGTCTTGAAAAACAAACAAATAGAAAAAAAAGCCAAAATATTGAGATTTTATATGATGAAACTTGCTTTCTGTAGGCTTACTATACATATCTAAAATGCAGACCAATATCTGCTCTAATTTGGCTGATGTAGATGTGACCAGGATGAGAATACATCTTGGGGATCAGTCATTTAACAGAAGATAATGGGGTGGTTTGCCATTAATGAGAAAGAAATGGCCACCAAGATCATCTGCTTCCTCTCAAAACAATACAATAGGCGGGTTTAGAGAAGAGATACCAAGTCAGGTGCCACCTGGGTGTTTCCTAACCCTCTCTCATGTGTGGCTGGTCCAGTGTACTGGCTGTTGTTGCCCATGACATGCAGAAAGACAAATGGTGTCTCTTTGGTGGATGCTGATGCTGAGGCAGGCTGCCACCATCTATTTCTCCTTCTCGGAATCTTTGCTTGGTGGAGTGACTGGCTAGTAAGTACCTATTGTGTCACTGTTGGCCCCCTGCTTTTACTGGGTGGAATGGTGTGGGTTCACAGAGTACATTCCATTCTGGTGCAGTAGTAACAGACCGGCAGGCATATGTTTCTGTTTGTTGTGTTTTCCTTGTGTATACACATTCTGTTCGCTGACTTTATCTCCATTCAGCATTCATTAAAAAATAGAAATTGGTCTGTTCAGCAAGACTTTCTTTATTCTGAAACATAGAATATAGTTTTAGGCAGCATTAGAAAGATAAGGTGAACTTAATATCTTGATTGTTTGATTATGGAAAAAATGCTTAAACGTTTCTTATTTTATTACTTTGAAAAATCTACTAATATATTTGGACATGGTTTAAATGAATGTTAAATTGTAGTATTTAACTACATGTTATATATCAGCCCTCTGAGTTAAGTATGTTCCATTAGTGAGCACTAACTATACCAAACTATTTCCCTAATTTCCATGTGTATAGTATTTGAGTATTGTACATGCATTCACACTGTATTTTTAATTTCCTGGCTTTGGTGCTCTCACGAGTTGGATGGTCATGCTGATGTAATACAACTGCTCTTTAGTTATTGCTCTTGACTTCTTTGCAGCGGATTTTCACAGCAGTGGGCACATTGTTATGAATGGGTGGAAGATACATAACACAGCAAAAAATAAATGGTTTGTGTGCATGGCAAAAAGCGCTGAAGAAAAGCATGAATGGTTTGAAGCTATTTTGAAAGAAAGAGAACGCCGGAAAGGTGGGTGCAGAAAGGGGGTGCTCTTGTGCTTTGTGAACACCACTTAGAAAAACAGCTTTCCCTCAGGTTGACCCCTCCTTACCCCAAATGGCTATGACCTGCCCAAGCTTAAAATATTGAAAGCAAAAGATATCCATGTTCTATAAAATCTCTGATGATGTTTGCTTTATCAGGCTCTATTCTTATCTAATTATTCATTTTTACTGATAAATGTTAATAGTGCTTACATTGTAAAAAAAAATCACAGAATCTCAGTATCAAATTTTCTGGTTTGAAGACTAAAATGCAATTCAAACGTTTCTTCTGCAACGGTTCCTGTTGCCCCATCTACTGGCCGTGAGTGGTCGCAGGATTTTAGCTTTCTTTCTGACTTCCTTGACCTATATTCTCTGCCTAGCTTATCCATGCTCATGACTGGGACTTCCGTCCTTTACTTGTGTGTTTGTTTGTGCCCGGCCTTGTGTTCTCTCTTCGTCTCCTACTCACCTGCCGTACTGACCCCCAGACTTCCCGTGACATTGTCAGGGTTCAGTGGGCTTCTTTCTACTTGGTAGTTTGCCTGAAAAGCATCTCTGCTTCCCTTTCCTTTTGAAACCTGGAAGGCATCCCGATTCCCCTCTCTGTCATAGCTGTAAGTAACCACTGCTCTGTTCCAGACCCTGCCCTCTAGGCTAACTCCACTGGCGAAACCATGTGTCTTTGGGGCACATCCTTGCAGGGGTGCCTCACACACTGGGAACATAGCCTGGCCCGTCTCACTAGGATGTTATAATTTCTTAAAAACTGGTCTCACTCCTATAGAGTGCAAACCTACAGCCTCTACTCAGTGGTTATCAACCTGTGGGCGGCAACCCTTTGGGGGTCGAATAAGCCTTTCACAGGGATCACCTAAGACCATCAGAAAACACAGATATTTGCATTATAGTTTATAACAGTAGAAAATTACATTTATGAAGTAGCAACAAAATCATTTTATGCTTGGGGCGTTACCAAAACGTGAGGAACTATATATTAAAGGGTTGCAGCATTAGAACCACTATGTGTCTAGCTGATAGTAGATATGGCAGTAAGGGCTTGCTTAATGAGGGTGTGAGTGAATGTATGAAAGCTTTTGGTTAACGTGATGTTTATTATTTCATTTTTGATAGGCTTAAAATTGGGAATGGAGCAAGACACCTGGGTAATGATCTCTGAGCAGGGTGAGAAATTGTATAAAATGATGTGCCAACAGGGAAATCTGATCAAAGACAGAAAAAGAAAACTGACTACATTCCCCAAGTGCTTCCTTGGAAGGTAAGCTTAGTCTCCTGGGTGTACCATCTATTTTTATGTGATTTATGTTTTAAAAATGTTATCCTAAGCATTTTTGAATCCTTACTCATATATGGCATTTTCTGGACAGAGAGATATGAGGTAATAGTCAATGATGCAGGGTCATGGATAGCACCTTGAGCCACCCGTTCGTCATCCTTGACACTCACAATTGCTGATAGCCTTGTTATCAGGAGGAATTAGCGCTTGTGATCAGGCAAGGAGTGTCAGGCGGGCAGTATGCTTGTTGGAGTCAGGATGATGGACTGGATGTGGAACTCCACAGGGTCTGAGAATCAGCGATGGGCATGAATCCATAAAGTGAGGGGATATTGGAGGGTAGAGAGAAGACAATCTAACTTCTGCTTAGCCAGAATTCATACAGCTGGAGTCAGCAAAAAGAAGTATAGGTAAAGAGTCTAATAGATTGTCGTGTGAGGGGCCTAGAACCTGAGACTGTGTGCTGTTTGGGTACCAGAGGCTCTCCGAGTGGGAAGGATAACTGCTTCATCTGGGTCTTTGTAGGCCAGGCTCTAGTCTTGCTTCTTTCTGTGAATAATTTTGAATACAGTAATCCATACTTAGGAGTTTAATGCTTCCCTAGTTATTTAAAGAAGCAGAAACTGTGGATTAAGGAGCTTGACACATCCATCTAGTTAGAGAATGCTGAAGTTGGTCCGCAGTTCCCTGAAGTTATAGTGAAGATCAGACTGTGATCAACCATCTTTGTTCAACTCCTGACACTTCCATTGGTTATTACAATGGTTTGGGACAGTTTTGTTTCGTCTACCTTCGATCCATGGAGTTGGTGGATCTGTGACCCCCAGGATATCCTGTAACTAGCTACCAGGGAATAGTATATGACCACATCTGAACCGTAGACAAGGAAACTTCAGACTGAAGTGAAGTAAGTTTTCCTGTTGTACTGTTCTTGAATTGCCAGCCCTCAAATAATGATTCGGGAAGTTACTATTAATTATGAAAGCTTGGCCTTTAGGCTAGTCTCAACTAGCTTTTATAACTTAAATTAACCCATTTATATTCATCCACATTCTGCCATGTGGTGTTACCTTTCTTCCACCTTGCTTCTCTTGTTTCCTCTCAAATATCCCACAACAAAGAAGGCCAGAGTTGGCTTTCTTATTAAGAGGGAGTGTCCTCTTGGGTGGCAGGGGGGCACAGTTGCCTGAAGATATTACCGAAGTTCTGCACTTGTGCTCTGTCAGCCCTCTCTGGGTGATAGCTAGTATGAAGGGAAGCAGATCTGACATACATAGAAGATCCATCAGGCACCACAAGCATGGCATCTCCTGTGATAATCCCATGGGTGTAACTTTAGGGTTCCCACGGTGATAAGTCTACTTGCAAGAGAGTTGCTGCATGTTTTGGCTTCTTAGCAGTTTTTATTGGCTTGCAACTTAGTTATAGGTGATCTTTGCTTCATTGATAAAGCCTCTTGTGAATTTCCTTTCTGACGTCACTCCCACATTAAAAAAATCACCATTTCGCATCCATACTTAAATCAGCTCATTTTCTCATCTAAGTTAGGCATTTAATGAAGTAGGGGAAATTAGAATGAAGAATTATGTTTTGGTTTTATATTAACCAGTTTGATCCACTGGCCTTCTAAGAGCTCATTATGTATGAGACCCTGTGCTGACGTACCTCGTCCCAAGCAATCCTGTAGCAGCACTATGACACTGATGTTCTCATTTGTAACATGGTATTTTGCATTCTTAAAACTTTTCTCTTTTATTTTCTTTAATTATCTTATTTCTTTTGTTCTTTCTCTTATGTATGTCTTTCTTTTGTATGACTCTTATTTAATGAAAAAAGTAGAAAACCCCCTATCAACTTTTCTGCCTTAATATGTGTTTCTTAAAGTAAACAACCTACTTGGAGAATTTTGTGCCCCTTGATTATTTGACATAAGGTGTTTTTCACCTGTGGGATAAATGGAAAATAATGTGTTTGGTGGGTGATCATAGTTTCAATTCTCTGGCCTGAGTATAAAAGAACAAAAATGGTTCTAAAGCATATTTATTTGTTTATGTAAATGTTCAAGTGTTATAGTTCTTAAGTATAAATATGAGAATATTTTAGTTTCAGATTGCCTGTATTTATTGTATATTTATCTCAGTGATACCCACAACTATTTGTTTTTGGGGGGCATCAGCTTTTAATTAAATCCATATTTGAATGATGTCTTTGGGAAAGAGGGGCATCCCCACGTACAGTTATTTAGTGAGTGCAGTGTCTGAGAGGCTCAGCATATAGGATTTCTGTGGTTGTGAACTCTGTGCCTTTGGGGAAGGGGGAGAAATCTGCTGAATGTCTTGAAAATGGTGCTTTGTGTATTTGAGATTCCTTTCATAGCTGCTTTGTGATATGTGGACCAGACAGACTTCCCAGGAAGAAGCAGACTTTATCAGTTCCATTGTCTTTCCCTTGCAGTGAATTTGTGTCATGGCTGCTGGAAATTGGGGAGATTCACAGGCCTGAAGAAGGTGTTCACCTGGGACAAGCATTGTTAGAAAATGGGATCATCCACCATGGTGATTATTTCATTAATTTACTTTCTTTTTGTGTTCACACATAACCTGTGTTTGAATCCCATATCTGTTCTATGTACAAATTTCATGTCAAAGCATGCTTTTTTTTTAACTGCTTCCAACATGTAAAGAACGGTGTATTGTGGGTTTAAGGTTGTACAGTTGTCATTCTTTAATGTATACAAGCACAGCACAGGCAAAAGCCAGAATACTAATAAGTACCAGATTGTGGTAGGAGAGATGCCTAATTCTGACTAGAGTATGTGAGACTACTTCATGAGTGCGGTGGCATTAGGGATGGGCATTGCGGAATGAACAGAACTTAAAACAACAGAAGGAACATCCCTTCTGAGGAAATGATGGCACTCTTTAGAGTAGGAAAAGCTTTCATGGTGGCCATTTGAGGAACTACAATAAGCTCCCACGTGGGTGCACTGTGAGCTCCATGAATCAACAACCCATGAGGGACTTGTTGTAGGAAGACACCTAACATCGACAGGGCACTCACTGGCTGTGTACTGAAAGTCAGGAGCTGATGTTTCTCTTTACATGAAGGCATGGTTAGATCTTGATCTCAGAGCATGACCACAGCACTGTAGAGTCTGAAAGGTTAAAGGCTGCAGCACACAGGCCTGCCAGAGGGCTGAGCTTGACCTAGGGCTAACAGAACAAGGATCCTTTGAAGCTGGGTGAACAGATATGAAGAGAGTTGGCCCGCCTGAGAGGCTGGAGAAGCTGACAGAGCTTATGTAATCAGTGTTTGGATGTGATGTATGAAGAGATTGGACTCTGTTGAGCTTTCTCCTCTGCCTGACTGAGACGTTTCATTCAGGCTGGAGTGGTGAAGAATTAGGGATGCAATAGGCATCAGACTATAGCAGGGCACTTGGGGAGAGGTCAGTCAGGCTTCCAACACCAAGAACAAGGACAGAGTGGTGATGAGAACCTCTAATGTGAAAAGTGGGGTGGGGTGAAAAAGACAAGATCCACCTAAACTGTGGCTATTTGACCAAGGGAATTTTTGCAGTCATGTCCTCCCTAACCCACGCAAACAAAGCAAATCCTCACGAGTTTTCTCCATCACTCTGGGTGTCACCCCTGTGACTGGTGCCACCCTCTAGAGTTTGCACATCAGCACTCTAAGTAGACAGTTCTCTCCTTCCCAGAATCCCTGCCTCTTGAGTCTCCATTATTTCTTCTCTCGTTTCCACTTCTGCTTCAGGTTCCTTTGTAGTAGACAGCAGAGGAAGGTATTATCTATTTTCATTGCTTTTCCCGGCTATTCACGACTCGAGTCCAGAGTTCTTTCTATGGTTTAACTCTTTCACAAAAGCCTGCATCACTCTGTATAGTGGGACACTAGATATCTACTCTTTGTGGGCACCTAACCATCTTGCCAGCTACACTGTGCCCACCCTAGCCTTCTGCATTTTCCCATACTCAAAGGTAACACTTATTTGGGATCTTTACTCTTGCTTCTCTCATTCAACAGTTGCTTATCAGTTTCCCATAAAAGTAGGGGCCATTTCTAGGTGCTAAAATTACAGTACTGTAGGAAATAAAGGAACAAAATTCCCTGCATTGATGACTCATCTTTTCTGTCATGCTCTGACTTGTAGAAGCCCTTCCATCCAGTCTGCCATCTTAATAGATTAATTTTGGAATTTGAAATTTTCCTGAGTTTTGAATTTATAATTAGTATGTGTGCTGACCAGAGGATAACTTTCTGGAGTTGGTTCAAACTGTCCACCATCTGTGTGGGGATTGAACTTAAGTCATCATGCTTGAGCAAAAAGTGTTTGTAAACACTGGATCATTTCCATGTGGTTATCACTGTCTAAAATTTCAATGTTATATTCTTTCTTTGGTTATTAATTATCTCTTTGTCTCCCTTAACCTATCCTGGCTTCTCCTCAAGATGTAGGCAACATTAACACATGAGCCATATATATTGTGCTTTTTGTGCTAACTTTAGATACTCAGTGATTGCTTGCTAAATGAATAAAAGAATTATCATACTTTAAGTAAATGGCTGAGACTTTCATATAATGCTATGAGAACTCCTTCAGCCAATAGCTTTTAAGATACTGGCCCACTTTGGGTATGTTCACATGTACTATATATGCAGATGTGAAAGTGTGTGTTGTCCCTTGGCTGCTGAATTTGGTTCCAGTTCCCAGCTCTCACAAAGGACTGATTATCACTGCTTTTTCTACGAGTTTACCCCCCAAATAAAGAAACTTTTATTATACTCCATTCTGGGCTGGTGCAGGACTCTTTTATTGTAAGTTGCAACAATATTGTATATCACGTTATACTTTATTCAGTAATACAAATTACCAAAAGCAGCATACGCATGCATTTATCATCTGGTGTGATAGAAAGCCCAGGTAACAGCTGTAATAGTTACTTTTTGCTGTGACCCAAACAACTACCATAAGTAATTTAAAGCAAGGTTTTACTTTGGCTCATGGATTCAGATGGTCACATGGTCATTCGGCCCCCTGCATTAGAGTAGAACATTATGGTGATGGAAACACGGGGCAGAGGAGAAGTGTTTGTCTCGTGGCCAGTCAGGAAGGAGGGAGAAAGACAGACAAGAAACAGTCAGGGATAATAAAACCTCAAGAATCTGCCTCCCAGTAATCTGCTTTCTTGGACTCTACCTAACCCTTCCAGTTTCCAGAACCTTCCATAATAGTCCTACTATCTGGGGACTAAAAATTCAAGTAATGAGCCTGTGAGGAACAATTCATAGTTAAACCATACAGCAACTTGAAGTAGAAGTGAGAAGATGTTGATACAGATGGTTTTAGTCTTTCATATCCTCTAACCCAAGCTCAAGTATATATTTGGGTGTTCTTGTATGTGTATTACATTGTATCTTTAGTTCATAAAACATTCAATCAACACACAGTAATTGTATATATTTATGGGATATATAGCGTGATACTTTAAGTCATGTTTATAATATGTACTGATCAAATCAGAATAATTAGAATTCTTATCTCCAATAACATTAATCTTTCTTGGTGTTACCTTGAACTTAAGTGGGTGGCATAAAATTGTGCTCAGCCAGTTAACCTTCAGAAATAGCTTTTTCTTTCCCATTTAGACTTTTACTTCCAATGATAGCATATTACCAACAAAACAAAAAGAGGTTGCGGCTATGATGTTCACACCCCTATTGTACAGTGGGCTTCTATTCCCAGGCCCATCATTCTTGACACGCACACCCTTCACAGCAGTATCATATTTTAGAGTACATTTGTCCTCCAGTAGCCCAAAGNCCAGAATGGATGGGGGTGTGGCTCCTGAAGCCACTTCTCTTGCTAAGAAGTGGTTGATAATCATTGACTGCTTGCAGAGGGAGAGCAAGTTCTCTTCAGGAATTTGAGCCCTGCAAGGCTTCCTTATGCTCCAGTAGATGCTCCTATGTCTATGAACACACAGGCAGCACTACATGGACTCAGGAGGTCACAATAAATCATCAGCAAAGGAGTTTGGAGGTGAAATGGGAGGAGGGGAGAATTAGGGTCAATTTGATCTAAATATGTGCATATTTGAAATGGTTAGAAAAAGAAGCATTTTAAAATGATTGACAACTAAGATAAAATGAGAACAAGCAAAAGAATGGGAACATCCTCATCCTGGTCAGTTCATCCCTGGCCAGTTGAATCCCTGGCCAGTTGAACCCCTGGCTGGTTGAACCCCTGGCCAGTTGAACCCCTGGCTGGTTGAACCACTTCAGTCAGCAACAGGGTTTCTTTTAAAAGAGTTTTCATATTTAGTTATTTTTGTGTATCAATATGGCTTGGCACACATTTGGAGATTAGGTGACAATTGTTGGGAATTAGTTCTCTCCTTCCACCTTGTGAGTTCCAGGGACTGAACTCAGCGTTTTGGGCTTGCCAACAGGTGTCTTCTCTTCATCCACTGAGCCATTTTCCAATCCAGTAACAGAGTCTTGAAGTGAAAATACTTAATCCATTTCTGTTAAAATTATTTTCAAATCTGAAATGCAAGAATTCTTCAAATATTTAAATTAGAAGGATTAAAATCTGTTTTGAACAATTGTATTTATAGCCTGGTTAATTCTTTTTGCTGAGAAATATAACCCAGAGAGCTGTGTCTCAGTATTTTTGCATTTGTTACTGTTTGAATTCAGGGGCCCAGACTTATTATACTGCAGTCAGGATTTGATCGACTCTAAAGTTACATTTGGAATCTAGAATTTTTATGAAAATAAACCATTAAAAATGTCTCTAATTCTCCAAAACTTGGGCCAAGAAACCCAATTATGCAATTTCACATTAAGAGATTAATTCTATTTAAAGAAGAGATGGTGCTAAATACTCTAGTTATTGAGTCTGTGTTTCCAGCTGTACTTTTGTAAAAACACATATCTCTAAGTAAAGTTGAATGAGCCATCTGTTTAAAAGACAGAAAAGAGAGGGAGAGGGGGAGAGAGAGAAAGAGAGAAAGAGAGAGAGACCAGATGTCTAGTGTGACTAGGAGTCTATTTATACATTCCAAGAGGATTTTGTCAGTTACTCCAAGGATCCCACACAGAGGTAGGCAAGAAATGGCTATTTAAGGCAAGGAGTGTCTCAAGCTAACCTGTAATTAGGCTCTGGACCTGCAACATTCCATCCTCCCCACATCACTGAGTCCCCCAGCCTCTGCAGGCACAGCTTCTTCCAGGAACCTTGTTCACAGTTTTGTAGTGTTTCACTGCCGAGTTTTGCAGCTCTGTTTATTAGTGATATTAAACTGTGATTTTATTCCATTGTAGTATCCTTATCTGGCTTCATAAACTGAGTTTGGAACTATTCTTTCCTTATCCTTTCTTTCCCTCCCTCCCTCCCTCTCTCCCTGCCTCCCTCCCTCCCTCAACTTCCTTCCTTCTTTCCTTCCTTTTAAAGAGTTTGAGAAGGACTTGCATTGATTCCTTGAGCATTTGTTAATGTTCACCACAGAAACCATCATTCCAGATTATTAGAGTTTTGAGAAATGAAAAATGTATCCTATAGATGACACAAAAGGCTAGCCATTCTTATTTTTCATTGAGAAAGAGGAAGAAAAAAAAAGAAAGAAAAAAAAGAAACAATTGACATGCCAAAAAACATAGTGCTTCTCAACGTAATACAGGACATAAAATTTTGGAATCTGTTCCACATTGAAAATATTCAGTCATCTCTGGAGGTCCGAATACAAGACACTTGGATTGGTGTTTTGTGGTCTTGGCCCAACCACCATATGATAAAATAGATACAAGCAAATATTCACTTCTAGGATTGAGGATAGAATAAACAATAACTTGCTTATTATCTAAGTATCTATTCTTTTCTATTTTTAAATTGAATTTATTTTATTTTATTTTGTGAGGCAATGTCTTGCTCTGTAGTCCATGCTGACTTACTTTGGAGCCTAGGCTGGCTTCAAACTCACTAGGTAGGTTAGGCTGGCCTTGGTTCAGCAATCCTCCTGCCTCGGCCCCTTTAGTTGTAGGATTATAGGTAGAGTACTACCACACTGGCCTGATTATTATTAACCTTAATCGAGTCTTCAGATAATTATATGGAATGTTTCAATGTAGTAAAGGAGAAAACCTTACAGAGTTTACTGTTGAAAATATTGGATCGACATTGCTTTGTTGGGAAATTAGAAGCTTTTTATAAATGGTGATTATGTATTCAGTAAACTTGTTTTTTGTAATGATTTAACTTGCCACTGTTCTGCCGTAACATTTCCATGTTTCTAGTTACTGACAAGCATCAGTTCAAGCCAGAGCAGACACTGTATAGATTCCGCTATGACGATGGCACATTTTACCCCAGGAGTGAGATGCAGGATGTGATTTCAAAGGTAAGGTCACCTTCGGTCGTGTCTGTAGTGGGACTCATGTTGCCATCCTTGGGGAAGAAGAAACCACTGAGAGGCATGAAGAAGTCTTCTATAGAGAGGGCTCTTAAGTTGTCATGCAAGCTGTCTTTGTCGTATCAATTTCTGGAATTCCAGCATTCTATCATTTATTTTCTTCCCTGCTTCTAAATGGACATAGGACCTCACTCAGAAGGTACCAGTTATTAGCTTTCACGTGGAGCAACCCTGGTCAAGACATTTGTATAAAATTTAAAAACAAAGACATAAAAAGTAATTTAATGCCAGTTTTCATTGTACCTTTGGCAAACTTTTATATTGAAATATAATGACCACACTTTCTAAATTTATTGCTGTGTTAAATATCTGTTTAAAGTGTATCTTATCATTTATATTAAGAAATATTTTGAGTAAACCTTCACATATGTCATACATATATGACAGATTCACAGTACAGCTCCATCCTGTTCTTCAGAGACAATGCCTATTTTTATCATGCATTTCAATATTTGAATAGACTTCTAATTTTGCTGAGACTGTGTAATGACTCCAGGAGACTTGAAAAGAATTGACTAGGTATTCTGAGACTTCACTAGCGTGTCTCCTGTGTGATCCTCTTCTGACCCACGCTTGTCTCACACAGGGTGTAAGGCTGTATTGTCGTCTTCACAGTTTGTTTACCCCAGTGGTCAGGTAAGTCTGCTCTTATGGGGGTCATAAATGGAATGGTTAAGTTTCATCTTAGAACTTGGATTATTTCAATTATTTATCTCAAATATGTCTAAAATTTTCTGGCACTATATGTTTAGTGTCTTTTCCCTTGGTTATACTTTGAAAACTTACTATTACTTCATATCATAATCTTAGACTGAAAATGAAATAATCCATAGTTTATTAATAGTTAATAAATGGTAGTTAAGTGACCTAGAAATGATTCAGGAAAGCTATTTATTCTAAGTTTTCACAGCTAGAAATATTTATATTTATAACATATATATATTGTGTATATGTATATCTGAATGATTGAACATTGGATGTATATTTTATATTTAATTTTGATAGAATTTTCCCCAAGACAATATTTTTATTTGAAAATTAAGAATTATTTTAGACTTACTAAACATATTTTGGAGTTTATTAACTAACTCATTTTCAAAAAAATTGTATGGTCCAGTTTTAAACAAATTCATATACTTTTCAGTAATGGATATAGAATTCAAATGTTTGCATGCAATGCTTTTATGTCACATTATTAATATCAATTATAAGGTGATGCAGAGATAGATAGATGATAGATGATAGATAGGTGATAGATGATAGATAGATACATAGATGATAGATAGATAGATAGACAGACAGACAGACAGATAGATAGATGATAGATAGACAGACAGACAGATAGATAAATAGAATAGAGATTGTTTCCAGAAGTTGCCATGTCTGCATATTGGAATGCCGTTTTACCCCGTGTAAACATTGTGAGCAGGTACTTCAGGAGAACTGGGAGACTTCTTTCCTGAATAAATGTTGTCTACTTTAGCAGGAGACTTCACAATGTAAAGTTGGGGAAGAGTGATTGTGGATTTTATAACATACTGCTGCTGTATTCCCTGGGGATGTGGGGAGGTGGCTTCATTTTTCCGTGCTTTGCTTAGACAGATTATGTAGTAGATGCTTCCTAAATCTATTTCAGACATGCAGGCTTTGGAGAAAGTACAGTGCATATGCCCTGTCTTCTTGGAGAATGTAGAGGCACGAGAAGCTCTTACTCCACTCTCCACACTCTGAGGATAGTTTTAGTAGCCATGATTTAGGGATAGAGATTTCATTTTCTTAGTCCTCCATTCATTAGATGCCATTTTTCTAGCTAAATCACCACCAAGTATCATAGCAGTAATAATCTTGTTTGCAAAAAACAAACAAAAAAAACTAAAGAAATGCCTTGTTTTGGTATTTTGATAGATTTTGTCTCATATACACTTTGTTAACTTCCCTTATTTGTACATACATTGGGTGATTGCAGGCTCATTGGTAGATTTTCCCTGCTGTACACTGTTACTGAATGGAAAGGCTTACCTGCGCTCACTCGGTCCCTTGCTTGATGTTCTTGCTTTCTTCTTCCTTTGTAGAGATAAAGATTACCATTTAAGGACCTACAAATCTGTGGTCATGGCTAACAAACTGATAGACTGGTTAATTGCACAGGTAAGGAGGCAAACAGGTGTTGCTATGCTTCCTGCTTTTCCATTTAACTTTGAGTGTGTAACTTGGGAATTTTTAAAAAAATTTAGTGCTTGCCTTCAGGTGACATACTGTGATATCCCCTGCCTACATTCCTACAGCTAGCATGAAGCTGGGTTAATATTTGAATCTGATTCCTGGGTTCTTGAATAACCTTTATGCTGGCTTGCTTTTCAAAAATAAGATGTTCCTATTTTTAACACATGAGCTGAGTTTCATCAAAACACAAACAAAATCCTCCATGTATAATTTGAGTATCGATGAATACTAACTATGTTCAGACACTAAGAGGTTTTGCATCCTTTTCTACTAGTTTGTTTTAAAGTATCTGTTCACTAGTCCTCTCAAATGATTCTACCCTCCCATGTCGTCTTCGCTGTTCGATCCCAGCTGGGCTTGGATAATAGAAGCTTTCGTGGCTACAAGGAGCAGAGTGTGGTAGTGTTGTTACTATTACCCAGCTTCGCAGGATCTTGCCTCTGGCAGTTGGTGCTGAGAAGTTTTGTGATTTGCTTATAAGTAGCACAGATTAGCATGCCTGTCACAGAAGTTTTTCAAATACAAACGTACTTAATTTTTTACATGATAGGTCATCTAACAGATGCTTGGCTATATTCTGCTGACCAAAGGCAAGGCACTAAGAAATGCTGATGCTCCCTTGAACTGCAGATGCTGCCTGGGGCAGGGGGTTTGGTTGAATGCAGCCATTGCACATATTTGAGTCAGTTTCAGAAGCAGCCTTATTCTTTTGTTCATATAAAAAATATCCTGACTTTCCTTGTGTAAATAGGTAATAAAACTATATATTTAATCTTAAAATGCAACATTTTTTAAATATTTAAACTCAGTTTTAGTATATAGATGTGTGCATATATATTATATAATATATATACAAGATTTTTATTGCTTTAGTGTTGATTTCTAAACTTTTCAAGGCCACCTGTTCTTGTATTTCACCGAGCATAAACTTTTATATGAGAAGTTAATGTCTTAGAGTAATCAAATAATGATAATATCCTGACTCACATGTCCAGGCACTCCAGTGTGATACTTTCTTTCTAACACGTTTAAAACACTGGTCATATGTGCAGCTGGGCATGTCTTCTGTTTGGGAAGAGAATCCACCTAGAATTCTACTGTTTTAGAATTAATACAAACTCATACAACCTGGTACATGGGAGAAGACCAAGGAAAATGCATCTGAAGCAAAACCTAATGCCAAATCAGCATTTACATTCTAACCGGGAAAGTCAGTCACCAACTTTACAGGGGGAAACATTTGTATTTTCTAAGGGTAAACATTAAAGAAAAATAGGTTATGTTTCAGAAAGTCCGAAGCAATCTGAAATAAAGTAACTTTTGTCACTGTGGTGTGGCACAATTGATAAAAAATCTAGAGACAGAAATTGGGATTCAACCTGAAGGTCAGAAAAGTAAAACACCCAACTACTGGCTCTTATCTTTACCTCAGTCCAAAATGGCAATCCTGTCTCCAGGAATCTCAGAATGAGAGTGTGTGTGAGAGCTGTCTTTTCCATTTTATATTCCTCTCTAGTCCTGAGATTAAAGGCATGTGCCATTACCCCCTTGTTTCTGTGGCAAACTAGTGTGGCTACAGGGATTAAAGGTGTGTGTCACCACTGCCTGGACTGCAAGGCTGATCAGTGCAGCTGTCTTACTCTCTGATCTTCAGTCAAGCTTTATTAAAATACAAATGAAATATCACTACACTGTGGTGTCTGTTGAAAACTCCCAGAGCATTAGCTCAAGCAATCAGTATCTGATGCCAGCTCTGCTGAACCTGAGTGAGGCAAGCTTGGACACGCCGCTGCATTTCTAGACTGGAGTGGTCTCAACTGCTTATCATGTTCTAGGATAGACATCCTGTCATCTTACATCTGTCACTGCAGCCTCATAAGTCTGATATCATGAAATGCGTACGTTTAAGGCAGACATTCTGAGCTCTCATTGCTGTGCTTCAAGCTAGAGCATCACAGGCTGCCTTGGGAGAGGAAGACGTAGCAATGGGATGATAAGGGTGCAAACTACAGTGCTTACTGTAGGGGGAAAGGGAGACAAAGTAAGGCTCCATTTCCACCAAGACTCAGACAGACTTATTCTGCACATCAGTCTGTCCTGACTGGACTTGGACAGCTTTATTGGATCATTAGAGCTGGCTGCAGTACCACAGTCCTTATGCTGTTTTGAGGCATCGTTGGATGCTGTAGATGCCTGCAATGACTGATACTGTCTGAGAAAATGCAATGACTTTTATTCTCTTCTGAATACATTCTGAGCTTCCAGATTGATATTTTTATTATAGCAGCTTATGATCAAATGTTTCTAAAGCATCATATGATTTTCTTATCGGTCATATGCAGGCACCATTTGTATTTTTAATTAAACAACTCCTTGATTCATCCCACCCAAACAAGTGCTTTGCACCTTTCTTCAATGCTTTCCACATGTGAGTAGACCCAAAAGGATTTTTTAAAGGTATAGGATCACTACAGTATTTCAGATTACATTTATACACTTTTCCTTTTGATGATTTATTAGTCTGGGAAATATAACATTTAAATAATCAAAACATTTAAAGCTTTCAGAATAAGCTTAACACTTTAGCTACTGAAATAGAACAAGTACAGAACAGTTCTTGCCGTCGAGAAGTGGTTGGTCATTTGGGCTCATCTTTAGATCATCTTTAAAATTCTCAGCTTCATCTTCCACAGAAGTCCTTATGGATCCTCCAGCCAGGCTTTTTTTTTTCTGTGCATCTGGTTCCCTGAGAGAATCAGGCCAATTAAGAATCTTAACTAAATGGTATAAGGATACTTAACTAGGTACCACTATATAAATGCCCAAATCCTTCATAAGATTCAAATTGTTGGAAGGTACTAAAATGTTCTTCCTCTGAGAGTATTAACATGTGGTGTCTTGAACTTGGTATGATATTTAGAAATGAATAAATATGAATTTTCAAATGAATGCATAAAACTTTCAAACACCTGAATTGTTGAAGATACAATGCCTGTTTGGAGGTACATATTCAGTTTGCTTTGGTAGGTAGCAGGGATACAGTTGTTACAGCCAGAGGTACACATTTCTCTTGGTGTTCTGCAGACAGGTAAAAGACGCTGTGTGTATCAGCATGACACCAATGAAGGTGAGGTGGACTGAGTTCAGGCAACTGTAGGAAACTGGGCTAACTAAAACAAAGGGATAGGTTCAAAACTTTGGAAAGTGAAGCTGTAGATGAATGAAACCAAGACTGAGAGATCTTGAAAGCCCAACAGAATGCCTTTACTTTGATGATCATTAAAAAGTCTCTCTTTAAACCTTTAGAGCATAAAACTCCTGTGTATAACAGCTGAATTTTGCAGGAGCTTATGTCAGAACGGCTTCAGATGAAATATGTCAATCTAGATAAGGGATAAAGAAACACCAGAGTAGAATGTTGATAACAGAAAGAAAATAGAAACAAGAGCCAGTTTGATAGAGTACCCAAGTGCAAAGCAAAGGACTGGGGATAATTATGTAATGTGTGGGAAATGTTCCTTAAACTGTAAATCAGGTCCTGTTGCCTATTAACATGCACGGTGATTTATTTTTTCATTACCAGGGTGACTGCCATACCAGGGAAGAGGCAATGATATTTGCTGTCGGACTCTGTGACAACGGATTTATGCACCATGGTAGGGACTCATACCCTGCAAATTCACAGATAGGTTTTTATTGTTTTGGTGTTCTTGGAACATTGGAAGTATCTCAGTGCTCCATTAAGGTCAAGGCAACATTTCTGGATCTTGTCATTGGTACCTGATGAGGTGCCACACATCTGCAATTGAATTCATCAATGGTGGCATTTCTATGGCAAATGGCTGTTATATTCCAGTTTTTCTTGATTGTGTTGACTCTGGAAGAGCCATGCCAAGATGTCAAACTTTTATTTTCTTTTTGAAAACTCTTATGTCTCTTTGAATTCATTTTATTTTAAACAAATGATCTTGTCTGAATGTAGTGGAATGATTAGATAAGAACATATATAGTTAATATTTTTGTTCATAGAGAAAAACATACTCAAAATCATCTTACAGAACTACATTTCTTTTTTTCACTTTATTATTATTATTAGTAGAAATTTCCACCTCCTTCCTTCCTCCCATTTCCCTCCCCTCCCCCATCTCCCTTCCTTCTCCCTTTCCAGTCCAAAGAGCAGTCAGGGTTCCCTGCCCTGTGGGAAGTCCAAGGTCCTCCTCCCTCCATCGAGGTCTAGGAAGG
>LOEQ01007279.1:50872-72488 GCA_001685075.1 Bramus lutescens | reverse complement strand
GTCTATGGCCCCAAAGAATGGAAGGGAGGAGGTGCCTGAATGCAAGTTGGGATGTGGTAGGAAGCTAGGAGTAGTAGCTGGGGTTAGGGGCCCCTGCAGAATGAGCAGGATGTTTAGGGAATTAAGGGATGTCTGTGTTTCCACAGGTGTGGAATGCACTCACCCCACTGATGGATCTTCTAGTACAGGATCAGGGCCCCTTGCTGGCCATGGGACCTCACAGACAAAGCTAGTATTTTATTTTTAATTAAATTAAACTGCAATGATTTTTAGATTATTTTTTTCCTTTCCTCCTCCTACCTCTCTCATCTCTGACTCTCACCAATGGCTTTCTCTCCTTTAATTATTGCTGTTACATACATATAAAAAAATCCAACATATAAATGGAACATGCTAAGTCTTTTCAGTGTTGCAAAGAGCAGTCTACATGGATACATTTCTAGGATTGACCCACTTGGTAGTCAATAACCTGTTAGAGGTCTGATATCTAGGGAAGACTGATTCTCCCTCTAATTCTCTCTCTAATTCTCCCTCTCTATGCAGTCTTTAATTACTTGTTGTTCTTCATATAAAGTGGGTAAGATTTCTCTCATCTTCACTGGGATATCAACTGTAGGCCTCGTTTAGAAAGCCATGTTGTTTAGAATTCACGGTGGTAGCTTCTGCTTCATAGTTAAAAGGCAAAAATTCCAAGCCGACTACCTGGTCCTCTTTCTCTCATGATCTTTCTGTCCCCTCTTTTACTAAGTTCCCAGAGACTTGAATGTCGTAGCCATGTTGTGTATGTATCAACTGGAGATGGATACACTGTAGTCACCTGTTCTCTGCACTCTGACCAGTTGTAGCCTTCTGTAATGTTTGGCCAGTTTTATAGTACTAGGCATGATTTTTACTTGTTTGAGCAGGATTTGAGTCCAATTAGACAGATGCGGGTCTGTTGTTAAGATATAAGGGCCACTATCATGCCCTGGGGTACTTGCCTTTAAGATAGCTTGCTATGATGGTCTTTGCTGGAGGAGTTCATAAGAATCTTAACTGTACAGTACTACTGGTTATTTTCCTCTTTGGGCTGCCTTCTGGTACTATGAAAGTTGCTCTTTGGGGAAGAGTCTTTTGGATCATTTCTGGCTCGAATCTTTCTAGCCTATGTCCAAAATACAGTGTTTTCAGCAATCAGAACTTTCCTTTAAATTCTGAGAGGCAACCAAGTGTAATAGCAATAGCCTATATTGCTTGGGACTCTCTTAGCCTCCTCTGACCAACAAGTTGAAAGAACGTTTCTCACAACTGGTATTGTGAACTTTGTTAGATAGTCTAGGTCTCTTGGGAAAAGTATTATAATCTCAAGTAGTATAATTTCATTTAAATAAAAGTGTGTATACATTTAGATATTATAATTCTAGGTAGATATAAAATAATTCTTCAGATTTTTTTGTTTGTTTGTTTGTTTTTTTGTAGAAATACAGACGTATCCTGTTTGAGAGTACCTTAAACCATATAGTAAAGGCCTGAAGTAAAATTATCGGGCATGAGCAAGAACGGATCACAAAACACACAATAAAACCCACTTTAAGAGTTTATTATGAGATAGAAATACAAATACACAGGCCTGTGAAAGTTGGTCCAGAGAGAGAGCATGGAGCAGGCATGTCCAGCTTTTAAACACTGCCTAGTGCATGGCCACAGGGGCTTACACATGTGCACAAGGGCTTAAGTAACTGCATCATGCATAGGTGATGTGATCATGCTGCATGGAAGTCACATAGGGCTTGAGGACCCTGGGTGGCTATGTAAATTTCCTAAGCACTTGTTGGTGTATGCGAGGCCCTGGAACCCGGAAGTACTGCCAAAGCCAAGGGTGATGGAAACCATAACATAAGGAAAATGGAAGACAGAAATTAATTAGGTTTTCTGAGTCTTCTTTCATCTCAGAATTCCAAAAGTCTGCCACAGCTCAGTGACCATACTCTGCCTCAGGACAGGCAGCTTGGCTTGATGCTTGGACCACACTTAGTAGAGCTCTGCTTGGTGAAGCTGTGAAGTCATTCTTGAAAGATGATCTTAGGAAGCAGAGGAGTCTTTGCAAACTAAGAGTAACAAAAGATTCTTGCTGACTCACTGCAATACCACCAGATTGCTGCTCAGGATATGCTCAGATAGACACATTCCCACATAGATAGACCAGGCTGACCTTGAACTCAAGGTGGTTCTCCTTTATCGTCCCTACACACTCCTGAGTCCTGTAGCTACAGGTGTGAGCCACCATACCTGATCTCATGGTCCTTTAATACTTCCTTGGTTATTTAGCAAGTGCCATTCTGATCAAAGTCAGGGCCATAGAAAGCCTCAATCTGTATGATGGTTCCCCATAGAGCTCAATTTGCAATGAAAAGCAGAGAAATAGAAAAGTACCTTATTATTAATGGCTTGTGATTACACAATAACACTTCATCTGAAAAAGAACTTTTCTCATTAGTATAAATTGTTGCTATTATTTACTTATTAATAGCCAAGTTCATTGGCATGACAATTAATTAACACATTTCCAGAATTGACTTTTGTTATGCTCTGTATTGTACAAAAGTGAAAAGTGAATATTAGGGTAACTAAGGAGCTGGTCCTATCATTGTTGGACACATAAGGACTCTAGTATATGGTTTCAACCATAGTTAGGGATTTGAAACTCAAGCCCCTGGCAGGATTTTGCTATTTGTGTCTAATTTTAAACACTTAAAATGTTTTCTGTATATGATTCTCTCTTGCTTGCTCTTGTCTCTTTCTTTCTGTCTCTCATGTGTGTTTGTGTGTTTGTTTTTCTCTATCTCTTTCTCTTGTGAGTGTGTGCATGTGTGTGTGTGTGTGTGTGTGTGTGTGTGTGTGTACACTGTGATCCCAGGAAACAGCTCTTAGAAATCAACTATCTCTATGGCAGGTTCTTGGTATCCAATTAACTTGGGTTGTGAGGAATGCATTGTAAGTGTTTTTATCCACTGAGCCATTTCACTAGCCCTTAAATACTTCTAAACTTTATCTGCTTAATCTGTTTCCAAACTGAAAATTGTAAACAAAGAAAATAAATAATCAGCCAGACATTGCACTGGAGCTGAGATGAAGTCAAGACTCTACTTATGTTAGTGTTTTTTTTTCAGTTTTCCTCTTGGTTGTTCTTAAAAATCACATCTTAGGACTTCTAACATATCTCTAGCTCTTGATTTCAAGACATCTTACATGGTATAAACCATAAAAAGGGACCAGCTCTATGTGTGTCTCTGGTTATGCAATGATCTCAGGACCCACTGCATATGACAGACTTCTTTCTCAAACAATTGTAACCAAGCACAGGGGGGTTTCCCCTTGCTGTGTACAGAACTGACGGTACAACCAGGAGATACCATGTAGTTAATCTTGTCGCAAGTAAGAGGAACACTGTGAACAATTTTCAAGGCAATATCTCCATAGTGAAAAAATCCAGGGCTTTCACTGGAGAAACTCTAGCATGTTCATGCAGGCTAATCATCACTAGGAAAACAGAGCATAGTTCCTGAACGTGCCTAGGCAGGGAAAATGCCTTTTCATACATACATTAAAAATGGCAGACTGGGGTGTAACATGATCAATAAAAACCCAGAGACAAAAATTGGGGTTCAACCTGATAATCAGAAAAACAAAGCAGCCAGTCACTGACTCTTACCTTTACCTCAGTCTGAAATGGTGATACTGCCTTCAGAAATCCCCAGAATAAGACTGTGGATGAGAGCTGTATCCTCCCATTTTATAATCCTTTCTAGGGCTGGAATTAAAGGTGCACCCCACCTGGTTTCTATGGGAAACTAGTGTGGCTACTGGGATTAAAGTTGTGTGTCACCACTTTCTGGTCTGAAAGGCTGACCATTGGGGCTGTTTAACTCTCTGAACTTCAGGCAATATTGAACTTCAGGAAATATTGTTGATAGAAATTTTTGTCCCACCAGGTCCCGCAGTCGTTCAGTCCCAAAGAAATACAGAGCTCTGCGTTAATCATAAACTGGTTGGGCTATTAGCTTAGGTTTCTTATTAATTAATTCTTACATCTTAACCCATAATTCTTGTCTGTATCAGCCACGTGGCTTGGTACCTTTCGTCAGTGAGGCATTCTCATCTGCGTCTTCTACATCGGAGTGACAACTGAAGACTGAGCTTTTCTCTTCCCAGAATTCTTTTGTTCTCATCATCCCGCTTCAACTTCTGCCTGGCTACTGAGCAATCAGCATTTTATTAAAAATAAGACAAACAGACCATTGTCCCACAGAAAAATATCACGGAGAAGTTAACATTATAATGAATAAAGTTAACTCTACATCACCTAGAAAATGATTCAATGACTCTATAATTTGGACTGGTTTGGCTGTTTTGATGTTTTTGTTTCTAGAATATTTATAAATAAATAAAACTGCTGGTTTCCATGTCAGAGTAGCAGCAGGTGACTTTGGAAATTTGAGCTGTTAGTCTGCCAGAAGATTACTCTCTGATGGGTGGATCTCATTTAGGCAAGGCCACAGGACTACAGACACCAGAATGTCCTTTGCCTCTGCTGTGCCATGCTTGTTTCTGCAATATTCCTCTGGTATCTAGCATGGTGTGAGTGGATGGGGGAGATCTTACTGCCTGTAGTACAGAATGTTTACCTCTTGGAAACATCCTGTTCTACTGCACATTTTTATCTGTGAATTGTCATGAAGACAATTTCTTCCTAAACTGTCCTGTCTATTTGATAATAATAAAAATAATAATGTTAGTTTATACAGAGCTTTGATGAATAAAAATAAATAAAGGAAAGCGTCACAGCTAGAGCACATGAGTTTCTTTTGAGGAGCCATATAGAGTGTGGTTTAGGTTAATAATTAAGAAAAACAATTGAGTCCCTGTAACCCAGATAGTTTAAATTCTTTTAACCTTAATTTTGGGAGATATTTTCACAGGTTTCAGAGTGTATCACAGCTGAAACAAAACGTTGGAAATAACCACGTTAGACTAAGATGGCTCTTAAGTTTTAGAACAGCACATAATTGAATGCAGAACTCTACAAGGTCAGAAAGCAAGAATAAAGCGGCCCAATTTTTACTAGATGAAGTACTTTCCTTGCTAAATTTGGTTGATGATCAAAGATAATGATTAATGGTTTCTACTCATTTCTGTCCTCAATCTCCTGTCATGAAAACGTATTGATGAGTGGGTATGTATCCTAAAGATTTAAAGTAGACCTAACTGATTCTTTTTCATATATAAAAGTTTAGGCTTGTAGTTTCTTTAAGATTCCTTATAAGATTACCTTTCAAGACCAATAATAAAGTAATTGGCCCTTTCTTTGTAACTATAAAATGCAGCCTGCCAGCAAAAGACCTGACTGAGAAGAATATGTTGCTTGCCTACACAGTTAATCCATAACAAGTTGTTTAGGTGGGTTATATAGGTTTCTGGGACAATTTGTTTTTTACCTGTAATATGTAAACTGTTTAACTATGTAAGGGCTATGGAAAACAAGCTGTATTTTACTGTTTGTTTTGTATTTATTATAGTCATTCACTTGTAAAACAGATGTGACCACATTGTAATTCCTATACTGCCTGAAAAACTTTGTTGGAGTATATAAGTTGTAGAATAAAAAGTATACAGTAGAGAAAGATCGTGGGAAAGAATAGAGAGATAAAGAATAACGAAGCAAGAGAGTATGCAAGTGTAGTTTTCCCTAACTCCCTCAGATAGAAACGTCTCAGCTTACGCTGACTCCATGTATTCCTTTTCAAACCCTGTGCTGCTAGAGGCTGGCCGCCAGACAGTAGTATAAAACAAAACACACAAATATATATATATATATACATGTATATATATGCAATTTTACTGTCATTTAAAAGAAAAACAACCTTTTCTTTAAAAGTGTGGGAAATTACGTCTAAAAGACCCTGCCTTGGATCCTGCTATGATGAATGTAAATGTAATTGATTCCATCTGCACAACACTAAGGTTTTATATTTGCTTAAGATGCATATCCATTTGAGTACTACTAACTCAAACTGCTATTTTAGTATATGCTCAGACACTCAACATTTTAATTAATTAATGTGTTTATCTGTTTTCCATCCCAGTCATAGTTTTCCCTCTCCTCCCAGTCTCTCTCCCTACTCTCCTCCATTCTCACCCCCAATCTACTCCTTCTCCATTTGTGATCAGGAAAAGCAGGTCTCCCAAGAACATCAAAAAATGGCGTATCAAGGTGCAGTAAGACTAAGTATTTCCCATGCATTAAGGCTGGGCACGGTGACCCAGTATGAAAAGAAGCATCACATTAACCAGGAAAAGAGTCGGAGACAGTCTCTATTCCCACTGTTAGGATTCCGACTAGAGGGCCAAGCTACACAACTGTAAAGTATGTAGAGTACTAGTTCAGTCCCATTCAGGCTCCCTGGTTGTCAGTTCAGTCTCTGAGCAAATATGAGCCCAGGTTAGCTGATTCTGTGAGTTTTCTTGTGGTGTACTTGACCTGTTTGGCTCCTACAATCCTTTCTCCCCCTCTTCTGCAGGTTTCCCAAAGCTCAGCCTCATGTTTGCCTGTGGGTCTCTACATCTGTTTCCATCAGTTGCTGGATAAAGCCTCTATGATGACAGTTGGGCTAGGCACCAATCTATGAGTACAGCAGAATATTGTTAGGCATCACTACATTGACATTTTTTCCTCCAGTTGTGTTTNGTGACCCAGTATGAAAAGAAGCATCACATTAACCAGGAAAAGAGTCGGAGACAGTCTCTATTCCCACTGTTAGGATTCCGACTAGAGGGCCAAGCTACACAACTGTAAAGTATGTAGAGTACTAGTTCAGTCCCATTCAGGCTCCCTGGTTGTCAGTTCAGTCTCTGAGCAAATATGAGCCCAGGTTAGCTGATTCTGTGAGTTTTCTTGTGGTGTACTTGACCTGTTTGGCTCCTACAATCCTTTCTCCCCCTCTTCTGCAGGTTTCCCAAAGCTCAGCCTCATGTTTGCCTGTGGGTCTCTACATCTGTTTCCATCAGTTGCTGGATAAAGCCTCTATGATGACAGTTGGGCTAGGCACCAATCTATGAGTACAGCAGAATATTGTTAGGCATCACTACATTGACATTTTTTCCTCCAGTTGTGTTTGGTTCTGGTCTAGGTTTCTGGGTCATCCTACTTGTCAAACACTCAACATTTTAGCCAGCATTCTTTACTCTTCTCAGTCTGAAGATCCCCCTTCCTGGTAATAAAAGGAAAACAAACGAAATGCTGCCACTCCCAGTTTCACTATCATTTCTAATGTCATACCTACATGAGTCCAACACCTCATTTCCTTTTCATATAACCTTATATTGCTTGACCTCTCTGAACCTGCATTACCCACTACCATCGAAAATGTGATTAAGAATCATATCTTAGCATTCTTCCTGACCAAGATTACATTACATATGTGTTTCAGCTGGCTGTTGGATGCATAAGAAATATATATATATATATGCATGTATGTATATTCTTGTAATAGTGCTTACATTTCCCATCAGCAATTGACTGAGTGTTTTACCACTTAATTACGTGTTTTCTTCCTGTAACACAGTGAAAGGAAGAGTTTTATTTTTTTCCACTGGTTTTTGTAAACTTATGCTTTAGTTTTCTTGATATGCTCTTTAACATACTGTCCTGAACATGTTCTAATGAAAACACATATGGACAAATTCATGTCTTCCCATAGGTTCAGAATTTAATGAAGAATAATAAATTCATGAGTTCTGTTTGTTTCATTGGCTGTGATTTGCCAAGTAGGCCACGTTCTCCATGACAGGTGACCACTGGAGAACATTTCTTTTATTACACTCTTACCTGTGAATATTAACTCTCAGAACACAAATTACACCTCACACAGTAAATGTGTCATATGTGTACATGCAGGTTACAAAACAGCTGCAAGAGACTAAAGAGGTAACAGCAGAGTTCACAAAACAAAGTGACTACTTACTGGGGGCAGAGAGAGACTGCTAATGAGGAGCTAAAGAGAATCTCTGCATTTCAAGGTTGTAACCAACCCTGCTGGGGATAACTTCTGGGCAAGCTGCATAGAGCAAAGCTGCACTGGACTTCAAAGATCCTAGAAGTGAGGCCTTCACAATCCCAGCCTTAGGTGTCTTCCTCTCCATAGGACCTGGGTGCCTTTCCTATTTCTGCCATAATCTGCAAGTTCTCAAGCACATATGCATAATTTTACAATGCCATGTACTCATTTGATCCCAGTATAATTTGATGAATTTATATAAGGTGGTGCTGTATTTGCTTTTATGAACACATTATCTTCTAGCACATCCTTGGCAGTGCTGGACAGGTGATAGTATTCATACTCATGACAAAGTGGAGAGCCATCCTGTCTATGAGTTTGCACTCACAAATGGTGTATAATATTACTTATAAAATGGAATCAATCAGTTAATGCATAGCCTGAAACCTACTGTTTCATTTAGAGCAGGGCAATGGCTGGTTTTAATAGATTTGTAGCATGCTTTTCTTTTGTCTTTACCTTTGTTTCCATTACCACTGTTACATTATAATATGAAGAGCTCCGTAAGCTGTTCAGATTTACCTCAACAATTTCCCATGTAGGCAGCCACACCTAGGTAGTTCTCATAACTACTCTTCTTAAATGAAGGTCATAAACTAACTGTATAGTATATAGATGCCATACTATTTCCTTTCATATTTTTTGCAATGTCATTTTAAACCTTACTGTTCTTTTAAAATAAAGTGACTTTCCTACTATTTGCCTTTTATTATTTTATTCATTTTCCTCTTAAAATTTAAATTTCAAGTGAACAACTAAAGTATAAGACATGGGTCTGGCTTTGTGCTCCATCCTAGTATATTTAGAAAACAACTAAATCTGCTAGTCTTTTCTAGTTTCTGACACAGCCAGCCATAGTTGCACCATAGCTGGGTTCAGGCCCTGAGTTGGCAAAGGGGAGTCAGCACGCAGAAGTATCTGCCCAGAAGAGTTCCACACAAATGGCCCACCCTGAATAAATCAAGCCTTCTTTATTGATATTTCAAAAAGCAAGCATTCACCTCCTGTAAAAACAAATATGTTTTTCCCCAACTTACACATCAAAACAACTTTTAAATTAAAACATCAATTTGTTAACTTGGCTAAATATCCAACCAGGCACACATCCTCTCCCTACAAAGCTAAAAGGTGATAAACATAGGCACACCTTCTCAAGAACAATAATATCATTCAAAACTTAAGAAAGCATATGTATAGAAATAGGGGTGATTTACTGTAAACTGCATGCAACAGTTAGCTCGTTATTTCTCCAACTGTTCCCTTGTCCTATAAAAGGGTCCTGCACACCTAAGCCTCTCTATAAAGGGTGAACTTTGATAAGGCACTCTTTTTCATCTAAATGTTTTCCCTCAGAATTAGGAGACTTAGTTAATGTCCTCTTTGTTATTTCGTTTTTGTGTCTATTAACTTTTATTGCCACCAATCCTGTTTGAACTGAATCAGAAAAGTTCTCAGGCTCAGGGGTAACAGTTGATGTTTCCAGAAAAGAAACCTGAGAGGCATCAGTTCCCAAAGAATTTTAAGTGGAATATTGGAGAAAAAAATGAATTTCAGGGAATGATCACATTTGTCCCATGAGTAACTGACAAAATGAAACTAAAAAACCACCAAAAGAATCATAAATATTGAGACAGAAGAGAGCATGCAGGCCCACAGTGCCAGCAGTATTCTGTGCTGGCCTGAGGTGCACTGGTCCTTGCTGAGTGAGAGTCCATCTTCGCGGGTCTTGCCTTGCAAAGATCCACTGGACAAGCATTCATATGCTGACCCAAAACTAGGCCACATGGATCCAAACAATGGCCACAACATCTGTTTCATTCAGAGTTACTACTCATAGAATGGACACAGTGACCAAAAGCAAGTTGGAGAGGAAAGGGTTTATTTGGCTTATACTTCCACATTTGTACATAATGGAAGAAAGTAGGGCAGGAACTCATACATGGCAGGAAGTTGGACGCAGGAACTGATACAGAGGCCGTGGAGGAATGCTACCTACTGGCTTGCTCCCCATAACTTGCTCAGCCTACTTTCTAACAAAATCCAGGACCACCAACCACTTGAGGAGTGGTATCACACTGAATGGGCTGAACTCTCCCCCATCAATCACTAATTAAGAAAATTCACAAAGATTAGTCAGCTTCCAGCATGATCTTACAGAAGTATTTTCTTAATTAAGGTTCCTTCCTTTCAGATGACTTTAGCTTGTGTCAAGTTGACATAAAACTAGCCAGCACATCTTCCTTTGGTGAATGTGGTACAAGGTAGTAAATCCCTTTTCCTCTACTCTTCAGTGAACAGAAACGTGATAGGAACATATGGATAACAAATTACTAGGTATTCTACTTTCCCTACTAGGAGAAGTTCATATGAAATTCCCCAAGTCTTGTAGATTTTACCATGCAAACACTCTAAAATAGTCTCTGAGAAACAACACATGAATCATCAACCTGGCAATCCCTTAAATCAATTCTGTTGAAAATTGGGCAATGAAAAGCTGGAGGCAAAGATGTTATTTATTGATAACTAGCAAAGGTCTCATTTTCTCCCCTGCAATATGTAATGATTTTGTTGTGACTCTCTATCTTACAAGTCAGGTGAATACTTTCTTCTAAGAAAATTGATCAACATGTAAATTTTTCTTCAAACAATAAACGTTTTTAATTGAAAATGGTTGAGGCACAATGAAGTCAAAATGTCTCAAATGTTGTAGATTTCACTGTAGCCTCTTGTACTCATTTAGCAGTGGGAAAGCAGGGTGCTAAATACAGGAAAGCTGATAGGTATATATATCTGATGATATGATATGTTCAACTTTCACTTGGACTGAGATGCATTAGAGAATGTTATTAAGTAAAATAAAAACTATCATCTATTGCTGCATGCTTATTTGAGAAAGAGAAAGAGAGAGAGAGAGAGAGAGAGAGAGAGAGAGAAACACACGCACACGGGGCATGGGCAGAGAGAGTTCAAAGAGAAAGAGACACAGACAAAGAGAGAACATGTGTCTGGAAAGGGAAATTTCATTTGCCTAAAATGAACTCATTAGTAGCAGTAGTAAAATTTGTAAGAGATTCACCCAGACATACAATGATATTAACTATTGAATTCTGTTTAGGAAACTATGGTTAAATTAGAGAACACTGGACAAGAAAGTAGAGAAACAAATAGTCACTTGAATGAATTGTTAACTAGCTATGGAAAGTTTTTTGTGCAAAGTTTTATTTGTGGAATATATTCATTAATTCTTTTCTCTGGCCAGTTATGTTCAATGAGAGGAGGTCTAAGCTGAAGTCAAGATAGCATAATGCATGGTTTCTTGTTGCCAAACAAAAGATCTGAAAATTAAAATGGGGAATAGCCTAAGGTAGCATGTCTCATATAGATAGTATCCCCCTAATTCTCACTATCAATAGTATGATAGATAAGAAAAGATGCTACCCTTATCAGTAGGATGCTACTGGGCTGAATTTTAGGACAATTATATCCCATACTGCTAATAAAATCATAGTCAACAAGTCACCAAGTCAAATTCTCAAGTCTTTGGTTACTATGACAACCTTACAGAATGAGAATTTAGGTCATAGATATGCTTTAAATTACATAATGAAATTTTACCCAAAAGTATTAAGGCAAAACTACAGATAATTTTTCACTCCCCTCTATAAGCAAATCACCAAATTCTCCCCATAGCTGGACTGATACTGGAACACAAGTGAGTGCAGCATGAGCTGTCCTGTAATCTAATCTGCAGTTCTTGTTCAGAGCCAATGTTTTGATCATGAAGTGATACTGTAAATGAGATCTTTGTAAACTTTCAGTGGTTTTAAAAACTTAATTTTTGGCTTATTTTTCTTGCATTTAAGCTGTTTGTATTTTTATTTAAACTTTTTAATTTTTGATAATTTCATGTATTTGCATCATTTCTACTCCCCCTTCCCTCTTAGTTCCTTCCTATCTTCCCTGCTCCCTCTCAAAGCCATGACTTCTTTTTAGCTAATTAACATTGTACATATTTAAACACCTAGTGCCTTTAGTACTGCTCTTATGTATATATGCTTAGGGCTAATCACTTGAGTCTGAATAACCAATCTGGTGTCTCATTCCTGGAGAAACTGCATTCTCCCTCTTTCAGGCACCATTAATTGGTGTCATTCTTCATCTAGGAGTGAGACCTTGTAAAATTTCCCCTATCTATACTAGAATGTCAAATAGTGTTTTCACTAGTCAGGTCTCATCTAGGTAGCCATATTGTTGAGACTAAAGGTATAATACTTCTCTTTCTTGCCTAGCAGACACTATCCAGTAGGAGGTATCCTGGTCTTTTGGCTCTTGCTATCATTCTTCCTACTCTTGTATGATTTCCTGTGAGCTATATGCATAACAGTTGTATTGTATGTGTGTGTATGTTTATATACATATATCTAAAAATATAATCAGTTTTAGCTGTACAGCTTATGGTCTCTTACTCTGTGTTTTGACTAATTGTGGTTTGCTATAACAGTCTTCAACTTTTGCAAAGTAGATTTCTTTGAGAAGGAGAGAGAGCTGTATTTATTTGTAAATATTCACATTAAGCACTGGTCTTTGGAAATTTGTGCTTAAAAATACTGAGGTAATGAATATTTCTATGCATTTATCTAAAGATTTTGGGAATTTAGAACTTAATATTACTGAAATCAAAATGGGTAGTTTTAAAGAACTGTAGATAAACACTCAAGCTTTTATTTGCAGATTTCTTTGCTTGAGATTGCAAAGTATTCAATTGCAAATATAAACTGCTCTATTCTTTAGTATACTAAAAAAGGATGCTGATCTAAGAGTTGCTGGAAGTAAACAAAAACAAAATTAGAAGTTAGGAGAGTGGACTTGAAATATAGCACATCATTACTGAACTTGCCTAGTGTTAAGAAAGCCTGAGCTTTGCTGCTCAACACTTACAAAATTAATTAATTGATCGATTGATTGACTACCAAGAAATATTAAGGCTATCACATATTTTCTAATGTCTAGTTTGAAAAATGACTTGGATGTCAATTCAAACAAACATATTAATAAAGTAAGGAATATACTTTAATATCTGAACAGGAAGTAACAGCATAAATGAGAAATTCATAAAGATATTAGGTCTGAAAAATAGAAATATGAGAAATTTATGATGCAATAAATCACATTAAAGGCAAAGTGTCATATAATACTAATAAACTATATAAAACAGATGGAAGACTTTTAAGGATTAAATGTAAGGTTAAAAAAGATTATATTCAGATATTTATAAACAAAAACATTAAGCATATGCACATGAATTCTGGGACATCATCAAGACACTAAACCCAAGAATCTATGGAATAACAGATTTATCTGACAAATACATTAAACAGATACAATGCCAAGTGACGTTAAAGTAGAAAATTCTCAAGCTCTAGGAAAGAACATGGGCGCTAGAGCTAACAGACATGATGAGAAGACAACCTCTACATATTACATTATAGTCAAAATTCTAGCTCTACAGGAAATAAAGGAGTGAGATTAACAGATGCAAGAGGACAATGTTGACTTATGTATGAAGATAAACTTATCAGTATTACGTGACTTTACTTTGAGTGAGATGAATAAATATCTATTTACTCTTAAGTAGATCATCAATAACAAAGAAGAAACATTATTCTACATAGGTCAAGCTTGGTAATTCAACAGGCTCTTGGCATTACTTACAGGAGTGTGGATGAACCATTACATACAGGAGGTTAAAAAAGATTATATTCAGATATTTATTAAAAAACATTAAGCATATACACATGAATTCTGGGACGTCATCAAGAGACTAAACCCAAGAATCTATGGAATAACAGAATTATCTGACAAATACATTAAACAGATACAATGCCAAGTGACGTTAAAGTAGAAAATGCACCTGTTGGACAGAGTATCCTCTCTGAAGACTTTCATTATCCTGGGGAAAGGTATTATGGATCTTGTAACTATCTAAGTTACTTGAATTTTCTAAGTTTCCTTGACTTCCTAAGTCTTTTATGTTTCTTGAGTCTTAAAAGTTTCATTCATTCCTTTAGAAGGGAATGTTTCAATTTAGAGTAAAGAGTTACACAAAAACCATAGTATAATTTTCAGCAGAAGCAATAGAAGTCAGAATTGTGTGTAATAATATAATACAAGACTCAAGAGTAAATGTCTGCCAACAAAGATTGCTATATCTAGTAGAGTTGTCTTTAAATTAGTAGGAAGATAATTTCCTTAACAGGAAGAACAAAATTAAACAATTCATAATTATACAACTGTATATATAACAACTGTATACAAGAGGAAGGTGAAAGAAAAGTAGACACAATACACAACCTTGGGATAGAATAGACTTCATGATAGAAATAAATGAGTAAATTATAATGAGGAAATATGTGTTAGACTCAACAATTTAGAAAATTTTTAATTTGACTCAGATGAAGTAAAAAAGAACCACAGAAAACCATACTAATTTAGAAATTAGAAAGTATTTCTTAGTAATAATACCAAATATAAGTGTACTTAACTTTCTAATTAAAGATGCAAACCAGCCAGTTTCCTCAGAATACAATGTTAAGATTGCTTGTCTTCTATCAGAAAGATACCTCATTGACAAATACATGCGTAGACTGTAGGTGCCTGGCAAGTAAGAAAACGGCTAGTTAAGCAGAACCTGAACTGAAAAGCAATACTTATATCTGACAACGTAGACTTGAAACCAAAAACTAAAATGAGATAGAAGATATAATAAATTAGCTACATATCACCAAAATCAACAACATGTGGGAAAAGTGTAATTATAATATGTGTTTGTTATATTGAATATTGTTAGACTGAGTTTCATTAAATTGTTGTAGATATGAAGGATCAGATAAAGTATAGATGCAAAATTGTGAGTGCCTTCAATCACACACTTTAATCAACAACTATATCAACCAAACTTCCCCCAAAATAAGAATATTTAGAGTTAAAATAAATAAATCATAGGTCACCTGAAATTATTAGATATCTAGAGAATATACTATCTAACAGCTACAAAATGTGCATTTTCCAAATATAATACCATCTAGGTCACAGAGCAAGCCATAACAAATCCTAAAAAATTGAGACAATTCCTCTTTATATTTTCTGTAATGTTAATTAAAAAAGAAAATTACAGCTCAAATAGCTAGAGAAATTATAAAATTAATACAGAGTAAACTATCCACTCTTGAGTTATCAATGTGTCATAAGGAAATCAAGAAGAAATTTAAAGTTTCTAGAATAACATGAAAATGAGAACGCAGCTTACCTCCGAGATATAGCAAAGGAAGTTCTAAGAAAGAAATTTATAACTACTAATGCCTAAACTAAAAATATGAATGAGTGGAAATCAATAACCAAAAGATATACCTCAAGGCCTAGAAAAAATGATAGCAAGTCAAAACCAAGTATAGTAAATGGGAAAAAAATAATAAAATTTGAGACTTGGAGTAAACAAGAGTAAACAGACTAAAACAATATGCAGACTTTCTAGAATAAAGCATGAATCTTTAATAAGATAAGCAAGACTGGAAATTTTTAATGAAGTTAATTTTAAAATGAGATAATGTTTAACATAATTAGAAATAGGAAAAAGAAATTTTAATGGATATCAATGAAATTCAGAGGATAATTATGGAGTAGTAACTTGAAAATATATATATTCAAATAAAATTACAGAAATGGATAAATTTCTAGGTGCAAAAGACAGATTAAAATTAAAGAAAAAGTATAAACAGATTATTGGATCTATGATGGAGCACCTCCTTCAGCTAATGGCCTTTGAGAAGTGGGATCAGGTTGGGCATGGCTTTTGGGTCCCCGGGAGCACCTGCTTGGCCTCCTCTTCTTGCATGCCACACCTGGATATTGGACCCTATTCCTGTGTCCTCGTTCTGATTCATGAGCTTCCCTTTGAATAAAGAAAAATCTTAGTATATATTATTCAGAACTAGTGTGGGATTATTTGATTCATGTTTCGTAATCTGATGAGTTCTACTTCAGATCTATAATGTGAAAATTAAGCAGTAATAGAGAGGACACCAATTAAGAAAAGCATAGAACTGGATGGATTCACCATTGAGTTCCCTTAGACCTTTAAAGAAAAATTGACACCAATTTTACTCAAATTATTTCATAACATATAAATATTTCACCAACAATATCTTAGATATGATAATGATTTTTAACAAAGTATCAGGATATAAAATACGCACATGAGAATCAACATTAGTTTAACATACTTATAATAATGAACAAGAGAAACAAACTGAATTGAAGACCAATAAATAACCCAGATAAAACATCTGGTTCTCAACAAGGAGACAAAAATATGTGTTGGGGAGATCACAGCACATCCAAAAAATGGTCTGGAGAAGGCTGTGGATGCATGGAGAAAATTCTAACTATCACTATGTGAAATTTTCAATTAAAATTGATCAAAGATATTCATATATGACACTGAAACTGCTAGAAGAAAGAATTTTGAAAGTATTTCCAGATAGAAAGATAAACAAGGCCTTTCTGAGTGGAACTACAACAGCAAAGCAAGGAATAACATTGACTGAGCCTGCTCATTTGTTCCTGGCTCCTCAGACCCGAAGTAATTACACAGAAATTATATTACTTGAAACACTGCTTGAACTATTAGCTTATGCATATTTCTAGCTAACTCTTACATCTTAAGTTAACCCATTTCTGTTAATCTATATATTGCCAAGTAGCTGTAGCTTGCCTGGCAAAATTCCAGTGTCTGTCACTCCAGTGGCTACATGGCATCCTGATCACTCCTCCTGCTTTCTCCCAGCACTCAGTTTAGTTTTCCTACCTAACTCTATTCTTCCCTATCACAGGCCAAAGAAGCATCTTCATTCATTAAACAATAAAAGCAACACATATCCATAAGGACTTCCCACACCATTTCCCCTTCTCTGTTAAAATAAAAAGGAAGGTTTAAACTTAACACAGCAAGATTACATACAACAAAACAGTTACCAAGCAAGAATTAAAGTTACAAATATTTATATCTACTTTATCTTTTATCTTAATTAAGGAAAACTATAACTATTTATTCCTCAGCTCTGACAAAGACTCCAGTGGGATATAATATTACCTAAGTTAACAGAAAATGCATTGTAAGCAACTTCCAAAACTTTAAAACTGACAGAGCTGTCTTGCTACTTGGACAGTCACCCAAAGTTTTTCTATAATATTGTGACATCCATTTTCAGCCTATAGGCCCATATTATCTAGCAGACTTTTCCATGAAGCAAGATATTTCAAAGACAGTTCTGCCTATATTTGCAGTATGTCAGTCTCTTTCTTCTATGTCATGTAGAATGTCTGGCAGCTTCTTTCATAAAACCTAAAAGAACATCTCACCCTTAGACAAGTTCAGCAGTCTTATTTTGTAGGTCCTGCATATCTAGATCATACAACATAACATCAATCAGCCCACGCAAGTGTAGTTTCTTTCCCAAATGACTAACAAACTCTCTAAGGAACCTCTTCAATAACTATTATCCTCTTGAAGTAGATTGGTGCTGCCAGGAGCAGATATGTCTCATTGCCATGAAAAATACTAAGTTTTTTAAATGTTTTAAATTCCATCTTCTGTTAGTCTTTGAAAGGTTTGAATAATACCTATCTAACTGAAATTCATCTCTATATATTTAGAAAATCTAGCTGATATGGCTACTACAAGCTTGGCTATTATAGATGATTATCTATTAACCTCTATTTCTTAATAATACATTTTTAAATGATCTGCACAAATACAATATATTGATCAAGAGCAGAAATACACATATAACAAAATTGATCTAAAATTTGTATCAATAGGCCAAGATCCATACCAATGCAAAGTATTCATATCTCTAGCATATCTCCCTTTAAATATAAACAAACATTTATAAACAATCATTTAAGGAATTTGAGCATTGTTGTCTAGACTATTTCCTGCTGATTGAAGATACTGTTAATCAAGTCTGTCATGGGGTATCCTGTGTGGTAGGTCTATCTCAGCGAGCAGTCCTGAAGCTGTCATGGACGTTGGACCATCTGGGCCATGGTTTCAGAGGGCCTTGTTTGCTCAAGCCACATTAGTCTTGAAGAAATCCACAGGTTCCCATCTTCTGTGGAAGCAAAAGCAGAACTTCTTTTCCAAAGAAATATATCTTTTGACCCAAATTTTGAAGTAACTATACCTTTAAAATATATACGTTGGTTTAACTTAGCAGCCTGTACAATGAATGATATGTCTCTCAAAAGAAAAACTAAAATTTGTGCCTGTACACATGAGAAAGTTCCAGCATTCTCAGTCACCAGAGAAATCTATGTGAAGCAGCCTGGCCATGGATAAAAATGAGCCTCTCTTAGGGCTTGCCTCTCACATGCCAAATAAGGACAGTCAACATGTCAATATGATAACCATAGATGCAGCTGTTATCAAAGGAAACAACCTGACCCTGAAATTTCAACAAACACTTACAATGCTTTAGAGAAAAATGAGAGTGGGTGCAAGCTGCCTACTCCAACAACCTCCACTGATTATCACAAGGGCTCTGCCACTCACTATCGCTGGTGTACATCCCCATGTGGGGTGAGGAACCTGCCCGGAGTCTTGATTTCAGACCACATTCTCTAACACGCCAAATCTCAGGTCAGCCACATAGATGTGAATTCAATCAGATAATTGTGGTTTGCTGCACAAACATAGCTTCCCAGGACAGTTGAAACAATGGCCTAATTGGGCATCTTTTGTGCCCTGAGTTCCCCATTCCCGAAGAATTTTAAGGTCTAGTCTAGCTGATGCTGTCCGGTTCCTGAATTCAAGCAGTTCTGTAATTCTACAGTTTAAACACAGCACAGATTATTTATAACTTCTTTTTGAGGTTTGGTGTAAAGAAGCCACAGTACAATAATGACAGCAAAACCCATGAGATTTTTTTCCTAGCCATTCATCATTTTCTATTGTCACATGTGCCATGAAACCTGCTTGTACCAGCCAAAGGGAGTGACTAAATTAGGTCTTTTCTCTACCTGATCTAAGCCTTCCCTGTTCTGTCCTTAGGAAACTATGGTGTGTCTGAAAGAACACCTTCCCCTCTTATCCTGTTACAAACAATCTCCAAAACAACACAGTTTCATCTCTAGTGTCTCTTTTTTCCATTTTACTCTACTTAAAAGATTCTCCAACTGTACCACAGTTTTCATTACTGAAACCTTTATCCCTGAGGTATTTACATGTACGGATGTGATGATGTGGCACCTTTTCTGATCAGTGAATCAGATTTTCAAAAGAGGATTAATTTATAGATTTTGCAATGCTTTCCTCAGATTTAATCACATTCTTCACACTGTTCCCCATGTGTGGAGGAAGTAGGTTACAGTCTGTTTTTACCTCAGTCTTCTAACCGTAAGGACATTACTTGCTGTCACCACCCACCAAGTCAAAGTAAAGATGCTGCATTAGCGTCCAGGTTCAGCTGTGAGGACAGGACTCCAAGTCAGCTGCTTTTTCTAACGCTCCATCATGTCACTTCCTGTCACATATTTTCTTTTAGTTCTATATTAAAGAGTTTCTCACAAACTTCAGTCTACCTTTCCACACCTGTGTCTTTGTCCTGGAGCACAGGTGGTCACAGCAAATGCCTACTAAAGGAGAAACGCTATCCATCAAGGTGACCACTTCCTCCATCAGGCAAGAGGGTCTGGCACTTCTGTGTTCAGTAGCAGATTTTCACTATTGGCTTCATAGAAAATACCTTACTTTATGCTAGTTGTGTGGTATATTCAGTGATTCAGAGAACTTTTGGAAACATAAATAGTTATTACTATTTTAGCATTAATCAGAGGAGAATAGCTAGGGTTTCAGAACTGCAAGTGTTCCTCGACTAGCTGCATGCTCCACAAACCCACCTAGAATCATGTACTCCAGCCATTGCGCTTTTGCATGGACATAGGTTAAGGTTTTGATTTTGTAGGCAGTGAAATGGAATAACTGTGTGTAGCGACATTTCAACTGTATTTTAATAAATAAAGCTTGTCTAAAGATCAGAGAGTAAAACAGCCCCACTGGTCAGCCTTACAAACCAGGTAGTGGTAAGAAACAATTTTTAATTGCAGTAGCCACAGTAGTTGACATAGAAACCAGGCAGTTCGTGCCTTTAATCCCAGTGGTGCGCACCTTTAATCCAAGCCATAGAGAATATTATAAAATGGAATGAGACAGCTCTCAGACACAGTCTCATTCTGAGATTCCTGGAGCTAGGATTGCCATTCCGGACTGAGGTCAAGGTAAGAGCCAGTGGCTGACTTTGCTTTTTGGATTTTCAGGCTGAACCCCAATTTCTCTCTGAGTTTTTATTAATCATGCTTCAACTGTGTTCTTTAGTCTCTTTTGTGTTAACTTCTCAGTTCTGCGTCTTGCTTATATGTTGAATAAAAACCTTCTGTGATATAAATGCTAAATATATGGATTTTTCATTTTAAAACCTAATATAGAAAAGTTTAAAATGAAATAAACAAAAATTATGGCTATTTCAATTTGTTTCTTATTTTATAAGTTAGGATTAGATGAGAGCTTTTCTCAATAGCTATGTTAAAATTGATGATTGATTATTTAATAAAAGTAACTGTATTACTTATGTATTTGCTGTATTCAAAACAGTAAAGCTTTTTATCATGGAATACAACTGTTATATTTTTATTTCCCTGCTTACTATCTTCATAGTATTTGTCATCTATGTCAAAGGAATTATTGCTGTAGCTATAAATGCATTGATGTTGTTTTCTGTTTAAAATTCAGGAAATAAATCCACTTAAGAAGAATAAGCCTAGCCACACTTCTTTTATTCAAATCCTCATATGTTTCGTAAATGTACTGAAGAAAGACAATGCCCATAGAATACCCATAGGATGCTCACTCATAGCAGTTCAATTTTCTGTTAATAACCAGTCATTTAAATATTTTTACATTTAGTTGACAAGGCTGATTATGTGTATTTATGGGATATAAGGTGAATCTTTGACACATGTGTACTATGTGGAATGAGGAAATTCTGTTAAACAGCATATCCATTATCTTACATGATTACTGTTTCTTTGTATATTTAAAATATATCAGTAATCCACAAGGAATTTTTAAGTATACTCCATACTATTCATTACAGTCACCTTACCTAATAGAAAATTTGTCCCCTCTCTCTTAGGCTCCTCCCTCTCCAGTCTCTAGTAACCAGCTTTACATTTAATGTTGCTGAGTTTGATTCTGTAGATTCTACACACACAGAAAATGTCTTAGAATTTTGATGTGACTACCTCGTTTCAATTAGCATAATTTCTTCCAGTTTCTTCATGCTGTTACAAATGGCATTTTCCATTTTAAGGTTGGATAGTATTCCATTTTTTTAGTGAACATATTCATCATGATTCATACAAAGTGTATATAGACACACTATACATCTCAATATCATGAATTTGTCTCT
>LOEQ01007279.1:22405-41480 GCA_001685075.1 Bramus lutescens | reverse complement strand
GAGGCAGGGAGGGGAGCAGAGAAAAATGTAGACCTCAATAAAAATCAATAAAAATAAAAAAATTAGCATTCATATGATAGACCAAAGTGGTTCATAGTTATATATTAGTTGTGTGTACAAACTGCATGATCATTCTGATGTCATTAAATCTGCATTTTGATGCTTTTTAAAAAAATGTGGGCTAAGACTGGTTTGTATTTTAAGTGATCAATTTTAAATAGGTTTAAATAGGATAAAATTATAAATATTAAACTTGATAACAAATGTGGTATACTTAGGGATGAAACATATTCTTCATGCTATTCATTGAATTCAGATACTGACATCTGGCTTGCACTACCTCAGAATATGGCCTTATTTATTAATAGGTCTATTACACATGTAACTAAGTAAGAGTAGGTCTTACTAGAATAGTGGAGGCCCCTGATAAATACATAGCTTTTATCCTTATATCTTTAGAAGACATATATATATATTATATAAATATATTTATATAGGCATAAGAAACATCACATTGATCTATAAATCACGAAAGGCAAAAAATGGTCAGGAAGCCAGTGAACATTATGAAAGAAGCACAGACCTTCAAGACAGCCCTGTCAATCCCTGGACAAATGAACTTTTAGCCTCTTTTTTGGCAAAGTATTACATTTCTGTTTCCTAAAGCATTCAGTGAGCAGTGCATTTACTCAACAATTATAAAAAGAATAAAGAAGACAATATATCATGTTCAATTACAAGTGTATTGCTTGACCAAATGGAATCTTTCCTTTAGGTAACATCAATTTTCTTTCCAAGTCAAACACAGAAGTGTATATTAGTTTACGTATCAGTTTTTCTTGTATCATTGCACAAAAAAATCTTGATACCAATTTGAGTATTCCTTATAGGTTGATATTAGTTGAGAATCTTAGTCTATATAATTTTAATGGCAATATATAATGTTGGCTTTTAGAAAAATAGCTATTGTTTCAATAATATATTGTACTGGCTTTGAAATTCTATTCAAATAAGAAGTAAACATTGGTGGGACTATCCTGATCCTTGAGTGCCACATTGACACCTTCTGACACCAAGGTTTTCAGTATCATTGAAATATGATGCTAATAGAGCCTTTTAGCTTTATCAAACTGGAAGCTTCCCCTTCTCAAAATGCAGTTGCCATGGAAACAGCAGTTCCAGGAGTTTGTTTTCAGAAGCTATCAAAAACCTCCATGCCAATATAATCACATAGGGAAGCATATTAACATGAGCAGTTCAGCTCTGGTTTTAAATGGGAGCAGAAGAAAGAAGTACAATAATGCCTCCATTAAACCCACCGGGGGTCCTACTTAACCTTTGTGTCATACACGATTCTTTTATTTATACTCACCTTTGTTTCAGAAAGTGGTTCGGAAAGCCTAAGCTCTGCAAGTTGTTACCAGACACTTGGACAGATATATGCAAAGCATTTGGACTTTTTATATCCACACTGTTTGTAAAGGTGTCTTTTTGTTAAGACCAAATCTTAGGAGATTTTTCTTTGAAGATTGTAGCTATATTTTTCTTTATCTTTATTTCAGGGTTGTGTACGATGATAAAGCCAGGTACCTTTTTTTGAGCTCTTTTAATTAAGTTTTTCATCTGACTCGCTTTTTGAATTATAAAAATAAAAGTAAACTTCAATACTGCATCTTTTAGGCCCATCACTGTTGTTGCATCTCTGGTCACACATATCACAAGGTTTGAATGAGCACTGGGGAGCTGCCATGGTTTTGGAAGTGCAACCTTAAAGAACTGAATTTTTGTATTGATCCTCATTGTGAACTGGGGGAGCTAGTGAGAGAGTTAATCACAAGGACTCAAGTCTGACCTCTAGAAACCATGCTGGGAAAAATCATGCACAGCTATTAGCACTTATTATCCCAGCACTGAGAAGTAGAAACAAGCAGATGCCCAGAACTTGCTGCCTAGTCATCCTAGCCAGCTTTAATATCTCAAACAGCAAAGGAAGATGGTGCCTAAAGACACACACCCAGGGTTGTTGTCTGGCTTCAGTAAGGGAATATACACAGGTATGACAACCTTCCTCCAACATGCACAAATGCACTTGCATTCATGAGCGCATACACTCATGAATCTAAAAGACACATCGTGATGATGAGAATGATAATACACTGTAACCATGGCAACTACTATTAACTGATAAATATTTTTAAAAAATGGGTCAGTAGTTCAAATAGGTACTTTATGTCGTTCAATCACTGACTGAAAGGTATGCTCCAAATAGATCCATTAAGCAGAAAATGTTTAGTAATGTAGACAATATGAATGGCTTTTATGGGGGGCTCTTCCATAGGACCATCTCTGACAGAGGGACACATAGTGTAGCAAGAATTAGTGGAACAAAGCAAATCAGAGCTCAGACCAAGGCTCTGACATTTACTCTAATATTTCTACATAAGCCATATTAATTTAATCTAGGTGGACATTCTTTTCTTTATTAGATGGGCATTCCTCACCATCTAAATTCCAAAAGATGCTAAATCTTGCTGTCATAAAGAGTCCTGGGAAAACTATATACAGTAAATAAAGCAAGCTATTTAATTTCTGTTGACCTTTGCTCTCTCTAACTAGGAAACCTCACTGCGTGTAATAGATGCTCAGTAAGCAGCTGCTAATGAATGAATACTGAAATCTTTAATTTATTCCTCTCTTGAAAGGTGCTAACAAATCTCTCACACAACGTTTTGAAGATTCGTGAGAATGCATAATAAGTACATTGTTAATTTTCAGTGTATAGCTCTATCTATTTTTCAGTGAGACAGTAGGTTACTTACGGTCAGCAACCCCCATTTATATGTGCATCTTCAAGTCAAAGCATGGAATCTTTCCCATATGAGGAATCCAATATTTGTTGAATGACTGCCTAAAGAAAGGTGGTGAAACCAAATCCTATTTTCTCCCCAGCAGTGTGATTGATCCAGGTATCGGCACAGAAGCCAACTTTGCTCAGAGGTTCTGGTCATGTTTCTTTTATTATTATATTATTATTATTATGACCAGAGATAATGAGAAAACACTTCATATTCTCCTTTTATTATAAAAATTTACAGATAAAGGTTTGGTGCTACTTGCAGCTGTGTTTTAGAAATCATTTATACACCAAGCCTTTAGTAAATGTGAGAGAAAAGAAGGAAAAGCTATAGGATGCTATAGAGGAAGAGAATACATTATACCTACATCCACTCATCCGTGGGGCTTAGCCAGTAATGGGTTGGTTTTATGAGTGTTATGGGATGGGAAAATGATAAGAAAATTCTCTCTGGGACGGTGAATATATTTAACAGAAACTTTTTTTGCAAGACTTGGTTTAAAACGAAAAAGTAAACACATGACCTCTTGCTTTCCTCGTAGCCCAGGAAAGATTATACAGAGCTATTTTAGTTCAGAACACTGAAAACCTCCACCCCAGGATTCTGCTGGATTCATGAACACCTGAAACTAATTCTTCGTGAAGAATAAAATGGAAGCTCAGATACTTTGCTTCCAGAGTCTTGGTACCAACTTCATAGTGTCTGAGAAGACCATCAGTCATCTTTGCAAAAAATTTGGAATTGAGATGTAGAAAAAAGAATGCCTCCCATTGACCACACAAAGACTGAATTGTTCTGGTTAATCTTGCTTATTACAAGATAAGCTGGGTTATAATGGCACACACTGCACAATCTTGCTTCTTTATTTGCGGCAATGGAGCCATTTTCCAAATTTTTGCATGCTAGGTAAAAGTAGAACTTTTTTGTTTGTAAGTGAAAGGCACAGTTTTAAAAAGAAGAAAGACTGTGTTGGATTGTTAGCACATTGCAGCTGTGGTTTGAGATTCTATTATTTTATGGTATGGCTCAAGCTCTGAGATCCATACCTTGAATTTAAAGGCGCTTAATATTAATGGCTTACTGAAATTTAGACACAATATCACCTCATTATAGTAAAAGTCATTACAGAAAGAAGGCATGTCTAGCAAGTGACAAGGCCAGAAGGAAACCTACTTCTGATGCTGCACTTATTCCTATTCTGATGCCGCACTTATTCCTAACTGATGCTTATCTTTTCCTCAGGGAGGAATGCTTATAATTGCAAGGAGGTGTCAGAATCCAGTTCCCAGGAACTGAGCACTGAGCTCCTGGAGCTATTGTAACCTCTGACTCTCTTGGATGCTTGGAACAAAGAGGGTTGCATCTTATGCCTCTTGACATTTGCTTTCTTGGAGAGATAAATATGTGATTTCTGCAAAACTGAAAAACAAAATAAAGCAAAATATTTTATCCTAATGGACAAATGCTCAAGTTGAAAAGAAAGAGTTTGGATTGAGAAATGTTTGCTGACTTTTTTTTTAACTGTTTTCTACAAAAGTCACCAGAAAGCAGAACAGAAGCATGAGAGTGCATTTATTTCTGCTACCCAGTCTTCCATTGTGCTCAGCAGAATCTAGAGTTTATGTCTACCCTTTCCCTTTAATTAATTAGCACATAGGATGTACTGCCCAAACAGTTCTTGAATTCCTAGCAATGTGGCCAATCTTTTTTTTTTTAAGTAGAATTTTCCTGAGCCCTGTAGATGCTCTTCTATCACCCATGAAATTCACATTTTGAGCTTAATCTGGTGAGCATGTCTCAGATCACAAATGTCTCTTTGAGGGAAGAAGTTAAAGCATGCAGTGTACTTCAGAATAATGCATGGTAGTCAAGCCAACACAGATGGTTGCTCTCCAGGCTACTTGACAGATCAAATGGAATTGAAATGTTCTGTAACATTTCCAAATCAGAAGGGCCAAAACCACATGGTCCTTTAGAAAAAAAAAAGAAAGAAAGAAAAGATTTTCTTCATAAGCAAGTGGACAAATCCAAGGTTTTCTCTTGAGCTGTATTTAATCCTCCACAGAAAAAGCATGGAGAAAGCCTATTTTGTACACAAACAATACTTTCCATTATCTTTGTATTCCTTATTAACTAGAATATCTCTTGGAAGCAAAGAAGTCTTAAGGCTCCATGGTGTGTCAAGACAAGTAAAGAAAAGGTTGGAAGGGGGAAAAAGCTAGAAGCCATCTACATATAATCTTGGTCTCACATACAGATCCAAACAATGGATAAGTGAACAGAATATGTCTACTTGTTATGCAACAGAAACTTCCTATTAAAAGCTAGGCATTCTCACAGCAACTGGGGTGCAATGCCAGGGAAGAACAGTCGCAGCTCATTAGATCATGGGAACAAGTGTATATTTTATAAAGACTGGCATGGCTCAACATAGCTCCACATTTGGTTAGTGAAGGATTCCATAAGTAATAGGTACAATGGTACTGACTGAAAATAAATATGGTTTTCACTTTCAAGTAGAGCTACCATATCATAAAAGACCTAAAACGTTTACAAATTCAAAACTTAGTGACTAGGGGTTCAGTTCAGTGATAGGGCATTTGTTAGCAATGCAAACAATCCTCAATTTCATCTCTAGCAGTGTGACAAGGAAAAACAATAACAACATCATTATCATCATCATCATCAACAACAACAACAGCTTATAAATGAGCCAGTATAAATGTGGAGATTGTTTAAAAAAACAGACAGAGTAATGCATCTATAAGAGATCATATAGCTGCATTTAAACTTTTGGCTCATCATGCAGAACTGGAAGTAGGGAAAGTGGTTTCAGCCAATAGAAATTAGTGTTATGTAATCACGAGTAACAGCTCTTCCACTTTACTTACTAAGATGCATTTCTAATTATTAAAATTCTAAGAAAATAAAAATGTATCACCAATTAAAATTCCAGAACTACCAACCAATTATGTGCCTTAAAAGTGGGAAGCACTGTCTATCAATTAAATGCAATTAAATAAATCAAATAAAAGTTTTTATTATTTATCTTACGTTTTGAGATTTTATTTAATGAATGATAGATTGACATTTACTTATTTATTCATTTTAAATACCAACTTCACTTCCCGCTCCCTCCCCCGCTCCCACCTCCCCTTAATCCATCACTATGAACTCCTTAGAAAGGACTTCCACTGGGAGTCAACAAAGCCTAAGACATTTGATTAAGGGAGGATCAAACCTCTCTCCCCCACATCAAGGCTAAGCAAAGTATCTCACCATATGGAATGGGCTTCATTAACTCAGTTCATGAACCAAGGATAGATCCTGGTCCCACTAACAGGAGTTCCACAAACAGACCAGGCTACAAAACCATCGCCTACATGTAAAGGGCCTGGTTTTGTCCCAGGCAGGCTCTAAGCTGTTGGTCCAGAGTCAATGAGTTCCCACAAGTTCAGGTCAGTTTTGTGGGTTTCACCTTCATGATCTTGACTCCTCCTTGCACATATAATCATTTCTCCCTGTCTTTGACTGGACTCCTGAAGCTTGACCTGGTGCTTAGATGTGGATCTCTGCATCTGCTTCCATCAGTTACTGGACAAAGTTTCTATGATGATGGTTAGAAGAGTCACCAATTTGATCACAGGCAAAGGCTTCTCTGGAGCTATGGATTGTAATATGGTTATTCTGGTTATTTTTTGCTTTACACCTAGTATCCACGTATGAGTGAACACATACCAAGTTTGTATTTCTGAGTCTGGATTACCTCACTGAGAATTATTTTTCATGATGTCATTTTTTTTTGTTTGGTTAGTTCGTTTTGGGATTTTTATTTTTACACCTGAGCAAGACTCCATTGTGTAAATTTACCATATTTTCTTTATCCATCTTCAGTTTAGGGGCATCTAAGTTGTTTCTAGGTTCTGCCTATGATAAATACACTGCTATGAATATAGTTGAACAAGTGTGCTTGTAGTATGCTTGAGCATTCTTTGAGTTATATGCCCAAGAATGGTAAGCTCTACATTACAGTTCTCCAAGCAAGTACTGTGATGTAATCTCATTTCAGTCCATTCTATCCTGTCTTGGATGTGAGTCATTTTCTATCCAGACTGCCTACCCTCCTATTACACTTAAGAGTCATCGGTAGCCAACTGATCATGTTACATGCTCCAATAACCCTTATATTTGAGTAGCTGCCCTATTTACTTGATTGCCTTCCTAAAGCACAGGGGACAATATTCTAACAATTTCAATATACCAAAATGATGTGGGATTCCCCTTTGTATACCATTGGTTAATAAAGAAACTGCCTTGGGCTTATCACAGGGCAGAATAGAGTAAGGCAGGAATTCCTAGCAGAGATAGAGGAGAAAGCAGGAAGAGTCATTGAAAAGCAATGTAGCTGCCAGAGGAGAACATTACCAGTAATCCAGGCGCCTCATGGTAAAATATAAAATAATGGAAATGGGTTAATTTAAGATATAAGAGCTAGCTAAAAATATGCTTAAGTGACTAGCTACCCAGAGTTGAGGATGGCTCCCACCCTGCAGTCCCAGAGCTGGAGGTGAACTTCCTTCACCATATTGAAAGCCTGAAAGAGGCAGAAGCAGCATTCAGGACTACTGCAACCAAGCTTCTTACCATTTTAAAAGTGCTCCTGGTCAGAAAATTATTACAGATATGCAATAAAGACAAATTCAGATGGAAAAGACTTCTAAATGTGTCACAGTGTATGAATGTATGTAGACTTGGGAGATAGAAGAAAAGAATATGGACAGTTATAAAAGAAAGTAATGGTTTTAAAAATAAAACAAAGTCCTTAAAGAAACAGACTACCGACAGTCATAGATTAAAGGAATAAAAAATAAGCCACACAAAGATGGAATATACACAGAGAATCTGGATTATATGTATTATTATGTTTTCTTTGGCGTTTTTGACTGTGAATGAGCTAAATACAGAGAGACATTTCATTGTACAGGTGGCTAAACCAAAACAACATACATATTTTAAAGGTATCTTGACTTCAAAATTTGGGTCTAAGGATATGTTGCTTTGGAAAAGAGGTTCCTTTGCTTCCAAAGAGGATGAAAACCAGACTGGATTCCTTCCAGACTAATGTAGTTTTATGGACCAAGATCCCCAGAAAGGTCTTCACAAACCCTAAAATTGCTTCCCCCAACAAAAAGCGGGAAGTAGTTTGAAGAGAACTATGTCAAATTCCCTAAATGATTGTTTATAAATGTTTGTTCATAATTAAAGGGAAATATGATATAGAGATGAATACTTTGTATTTGTATGGATTTTGATATATTGACACAAATTTAAGGTCAATTTTGTTATATGTGTATTTCTGCTTTTGATTAAGGTATTGTGTTTGAGCAGTTCATTTAAAATGTAATGTATGAGAATTAGAGGTTAATACATAATCATCTATTATCAAGCTTGTAGGTATATTAGTTAGGTTTTCTGGATATATAGAGATTCATTTCAGTTAGATACGTATTCTTCAAATTTTTCAGAGGCCTTCAGAATATGGTATTTAAAATCTTTTAAGAGCCTAAGACTTTTCATGACAATGAGACACATCTGCTCCTGGAAACACCAATCACTTGAAGAGGATGATGGTCATTGAAGAGGCTCCTTATGGATTTTTTTAGCCTTTTGGGTAAGAAACTGCTCTCCCTGGACTTCTTGATGTTATGCTGTATGAACTGGATATGTAGGACTGACAAAAAAACAAACAAACAAACAAACAAACAAANAAAAAAAAAAAAACGACTTCTGAATTTGCTTAGAGGTGAGCGGTTCCTTCAGGTTTCCTGATTCCTAAAAGAGTCTTCCAGGAATTCTGCAAGAGACAGAAAAAGGAGATTGATAAACTGCCAATATAGGTGGAACTGTCTGCCAGATGCTATGGACCTGTAGGCTGAAGATGGATGTCTTTTGTTACAGAAGAACTTTGGGTGACTATCCAGGCAGTAAGATGTCTCTGTTAACTTTAGAATTTTGGAAATTGCTTACAATGCACTTTTTGTTTACTTAGGTAATATTATATCCTTCTGGAACATTGACAGGGCCGAAAAATAGATAGTTATAGTTTTCTTTAGCTATGATAAAATTAAAGTAGATATAAATATTGTAACTGTGATTCTTGCTTGAAGACTGTTTTGTTGTATATTATCTTGCTCTGTTAAAGTTAAAATCCTTCCTTTTTACTTAGACAGAAAAGGAGAAGTGATGTAGGATTCTCCTCTGTATGCTGTAAATACCAATGGTTAATAAAGAATCTGCTTTGGGCCTATTGCAGTGCAGAATAGGGAAAGGTGGGAATTAAAGCAGTTGGAGGAGGAGAGAGTAGGTGGAGTCAAGGAGGCAACCTTGTAGCCACTTCAGGAGACATATACAAAATGAAAGCTTACCAGTAGGTCACAACCACATGGCAATATACAGATTAATAGAAATGCATTAATTTAAACTATAAGAGCTAGCCAATAAGAAGCATGAGCTAATAAGCCAAACAATGTTCTAACAATATGATTTCTGTGTGATTATTTTGGGTCTGGGCATCTGGGAATGAATGAACAATCTCTACCTACATTCTACATGTTGTCATCTAGTTATGCCAGTACCATTTGTTGAAAATGCATTATTTTGTCCATTATACAGTTTTGGCTCCTTTTTCAAAAATCAGGTGCTCATAGCTGTGTGAGTTAATGTCAGGGTTTTCAGCTCAATTCCATTGGTTCATGTGTCTGTTTTTATGCCAATCCCAAGTTGTTTTTATGACTATGGCTCTATAGAAGGGCTAGAAGTCAAGGATGGTAATGCCTCCAGAAATTCCTTTACTGCGCAGCATTGTCACGGATATACTAGGTTTCTGTGTTTTGCCATATGGAGTTAAGTATTGTCTTTTGATGTCTATCAAGAATTGTGTTGGGATTTTGATGGGGATTGCATTGAATCTGTAGGTTTCTTTTGGAAAGATTGCCATTTTATTATGTTAATCTTACCTATCGAAAAGCATGAAAGATTTTTTTAAAATTTTCTGATGTCTTCTTCAATTTCTTTCTTCAAAGACTTAAAGTTCTTGTCATACAGATCTTTCACTTGTTTGATTAGAGTTTCCAAAAATATTTTATATTATTTGTGACTATTGTAAAGGGTAATATTTTTCTGATTTCTTTGTCAGCTTGCTTGTTATTTGTATCTAGGAGGACTACTGATTTCTTTTTTAGTTAATCTTGTGTCACATCACATTACTGAAGGTGTTGGCTGTAGGAGTTCATGGTAGAATTCTTGTAGTCATGTATGTATACTATTCTATCATCTGCAAATAACAAAAGTTTGACTTCTTCCTTCTATCTAACTTGTAACCCTTGATTTCCATCTAATGTCTTATTACTCTAGTTAGAAATTCTAGTATTCTCTTCAATAGGTATTGATAAATCAATAATTGTTTATCTAGTTTAAATGTTTAATTGAAAGACTTAAAACATGGATTTCTAGATTGGTTCATGTAATTGTTCAATTTTCAAAAATTTTATTGTTCGTGTAAAATAAAACAAGTGGATTAAAAATTGATCTTATAACCTCTTGATTTGCTACATGAATTTACTTATAAGATAGAGGAGGGTTTTAACCATGTATTTATTTTGATAGATTGCTCTCAGGTCATTTTTTAATGCTTCCTTTCAAATTTCTATTTTCTTCTCTTTTTATTAGCTAGAACTATCTGTCTGATTTTGATAGAATGGTGAGGATGTATGAATTTATGCTGATCCTGACTTCATGGGCAACATACTCTGTTCATTATTATTAAGTATCAAGTAAGCCATAAATTTGATTAAAAGATATTTTATTAAATTAAAGATATTCCTATATATCCCTAGCTTCCTGAGTTTGTTGGAAATTACACATCTGAAATAAATATTAGCTTATCATATTTATTTCTATTTTAGTATATATGTCTCTGTGCATACATACTATGTGTATGCAGATACTCACAGGAACCAGTAGAGGGCACTAGATTTACTGGGAGCTGGAGTTATTGGTGGTTATTAGTGACCCAGGAAGGAGACTGGGAACCAACTCTGGTCTTCTGCAGGAGCAGAGCTCATTCTTAAAGGATGAGCTATCTTCCCAATTCCTATTGCATGTTTGTTTATTTGTTTTAATAGAATATACCAAGCCATCCTTCAAGATTCTTTTTCTTTTTCTGAGAGAAATACAGATTTAAGTTTTCCTGTAATATCTTTTTTTTCCTGGTATGTTTTTGGATTATGCTGACCTTAAAGAACTGTGAAATGTTCTCTCTCCTTTACTTTCTGAAAGATTATATGACTAGTGAGCACCTCTTCATTCTTTACTGTTGCTATAATATACCAGTGAAACTCAGAGTCTCATTTCCTTTGTGGATGTAAGGCTAGTAAAATGGATTGCTTCCGTTGTGAGAATGTGTCCTCCCTTTCTCTTATTAGAATGAACCATGTTTGTCTCAGAACATGGTTAGTATTCTTTTTCTGTCCTTTTAATATTCATGAAATGAATAACAGTAAACCCACATTTATTTCTGATGCTGCGCAGTTTTTCTCCTCTCTCTCCCTTTCCCCTCTCCCTCCTCTTTCTCTTCCCCCTCCTCCTGCTTCACTTCTTTCACAGTTCACCGAAGAAGTGAACTTATTTGACTGCCTATCTTAAACAACAGCCTTTGGGTTGTATTGATACCCTGTATCATTGCCATGGTTTCAGTTGAATTGAAATTTATCTTGTTTTCATTGCCCTTGCCTCAGAATTGTTTTTCTCTACTACTTTTGAGTGGGTGTTTAAATTTTAATCTTCAGACTATCATGCCTTTCTAATACATGCTTCTACTGCTAGTAATTAATTTTGGACATTGTTTTCATACATTTCCTAGATTTTACAAGTTGTACTTTTATTGAAATAAATTTGTATTTATTTTTAGAAGTCTCAAAAAGTTATTTAGGAGTCTTTTTAAAACTCTAAATATTAGAGACATGTCCCACTGTTTTTATAGTATCATTTCCAGTTTATTTTTACATGGTCTCTAAATACTTCTACTATATTAAATCCTTGAAATTTATGTATTGCTAAATTTGGGTGTAATTTAACTCATCATTATCCACTAACCACATGGGAATAACGATCCAATTTTCTGCATTTTGGGACTAATTGATACAAATTTTTAAATACTGTGACCATAAAATCTATATGATGAGCCTGTGAGCCTGATGCAAGAGCATTTAGAAATGGGTTCTAGTAGGCAGATAGAAGACTAAAGTGCTGCCCTCGGTATGATATTTGTGTTTTTGAGAAAAGAATAGAGATCTAGCTAGTTTTTTCTCTACAGTGTAAGTACTTAACGGGCATACAAGCCTCTGAAAACCAGGAAGCAAATCCTCACCAGATATCAGATCTGAAAGAACCATAGTGTTTTTATTTACCAAACTCCAGAATGGAAAGAAACAATTATTTATTTTTAAACTTTATAATCTATGATGATTTTTATTGTTGCTAAAACTGAATAAAAATCATTCAGAATCTATTACTTGTGTTTATTCATTTGATTTATATTTCTTTGTATTTATAAAATTGTTTGAGTGGTATATTTTGTTGAGTGTTATAATGTTGAGATGAAATGATCTTCCACTATAGTATTATGTGAATAGCTTTTGAGAATGGAATTATCGATAAATGCCAATGAGAGGAAAGTGATCAATAGCATCATTCAGGTCTTTATAAGCTCATATTTATAGGTATAGAAGTGTCCTATTATTTACCAATTATCCAGAGAAGCTGCTGGAACGTCTTCTTCCATTAATGGATTTGCATGTCTCTATTTCATTACTATTAACTTTATTATGGATTTTGAGGTAATGTTAGTAATATATTTTGTATTTAAACTCTTTGTTTTAGTTTACCTATTAACTATCTTCATCATTAATAACATTTTATTCTAAATTGTGATTCTTATAGTATTATATTTAGTCAGTTCTCTTTGGAATAATGGCAACATAATACATATTTAACCACCCCTTTTCTTTTTATCAAAGGCTTTGTTTTATTTAGTGTAAGTTTATAACAGATAATGCATGGCTGAGTCTTATTTTGCTTCTACTCTGAAAATGTATTTAAACTGATATATTTAAGCCATACTTGAAATCATTGTCGAGATATTTGATTCATACTTACTATTTTAGCAATTGTTTCTATTTCATTTGTTCTTTGTTACTTTGCTCTGCCTTCCTGTATGTTCTTGGGCATTCCGAATGTTAATTTTCTTAATTTTTTTTTCTGGAGGTCTGTCTCTTGATGCTATATTTAATTGCTATAAAAGAAGACATGTACTATATAAAAACCCATTGGTACAAGTAACACATTGTGGTAAGTTTCTTAGATCTAAACTATGTTAGCCTTTAGTATCAGAACATCCTTTTGTGGTTAAAAATAAATGTCATTATTTAAAAGATAAAATTTCTATTCTAAGAATTTTATCATTATAGTTAATGCCAAATAGCATATCATAAATTCACAAATTTTTCTGTTTTGTTCTTCCTGGGATGAAAGAATGCACAAACCCCTGATTATTTTTAACTTCTCTCTGTGGAAACGTTTCAAAAAATGTCTAGTTGCTGATGTAGCTGAGAGACATTCATGATTTAGTTCTCTTCCAGCTTGTTCTGCATTTGTCACATAATTGTACATGTTTGACATCTATTCATTTCTCATCAGAATAAGGGGATGATACTACACTTCCTAAGAGAACTAACCCTCATGACTCCTTTCTCTCTATGATTCTCAAAGATTGAATTCATTTCTAAATCTTGAGATGTATTAACTCATCTTTACACATGATCACATGCACACAATAATTCAAATGCTTACTTTTCTGTAAATAATAGAAAATTGATGAAGCATATTTATTATCACTTACTTTTAATTATTTTACTTTGAAATTTTATACAGGGGCTTATGGCTCAAATTACTTAACATCACGTGCTTTGTATCTTATCATTCTTCCAAAAAGCCATAAAAATTATATAAAAATTTCATAATGGCATATATTTAGACTTTTGGAAAGAACAGATGCTAGCATTTCTACAAGCTTCTTTTCATAGTTCTAAGAGCTACAATTGATGGTGTCCATGACACAGATGGGGTGATTGATATGTCAAAATGGACCTAAATCTCTATTGCTGATCAAAAGTGAGAACAGTATATGGCATGGAAAAGCAAGAGAAACAGAGGGTGTGGATATAGGGGGGCTAACTGCTCTCCTGTCCCTCTTCTGTGCAGATAGGATTGCCCTCCCTGAAGATCACAGTTGAACAGCTTTGGGGAAAAAATCAGAACACGTTGTTTGCCTGCAACTCACCTTAAGGTTAAGGGGTGCTATCAGGCAAAAGCCTTCATCTCTACTTTACATGTCTATAATCAAAGTGCGTGGAAAAAGTAAGTTCACAGAGCGAAAGAGATGGTCACAGCAGATGAAAGATATTAACAAACAGTAGAAATATAAAAGGTGATGGAAAGATAAACATTTACAAGAGCTAAATATAGTCAGCCTCACAGTTAAGCCAACGGGAAGGATACCAGAGCATTCCTTGAAGCATGGGATGATATGGAAGCATCAGGGTACTGGAAGGTCAGGGGAAAGGGAGATATGACCAAAAACAAAAGGATTTGTTGGAGACTTTGACAAAAACATAGCAACTGGATGTCCAGATTTTCTTCCTCATCTCAGGAAGATGGGTGACTTGGGCCAACAATGCATTAGGCAGAGTGGGCACAGAGATGATGATATCTAATAGTTTTAAGAACAATCAAAAATATTTTAATTTATTTCACAGTTAGATATAAAAATAAGTTTAGGTTGCACTGGAGTTTCTGAAAATACAATCATAAAACACATTAATTTTTATGAAAAAGGGAATACACTAACTTAAAAATGTTTAATATTCACAATTGCTCAAAAACCTCTCTAGGAGTATCAGACAGCATCACTCTGAGAGGGCAGGTGAAATTATTTGATTCTGGAGAGTCTGGTATACAGAACTCACCACTCAGGCCCTTCAGTCTCAGAGGAAGACTCACTACGCTCATAAGAGGAGAAAATATATGAAATCTATGTATGCTGAGTGCTGCGGGAGCTCCTTCCACTCCTTCATCCAATAGCTGCTGAGATACCAGCCCACTGGGGCATGGTCTTCTTTCTCTTAAGAAAGCAGCGGCAGCCGTCTGCTCGCTCTCTTGCTCCAGGGACTAGTCTCCTTTCCTGGCTCTCATTGTAGGACAGTGTTCTGTAAGTTTTCCCCTCAAATAAATAACCCTTTGAATCCAAACTAGTGTGGGATTGCTTCGCGCATTAGCTTAGTACTCTGACTTGTATTCTGCTCTCTGGTGGTCAAAGGTGGGTTTACAACATAACCTCTGATCCCTACCCAGTGGAAAATAACTCTGAGAGATTGACAAACCATAAAGAGAAGGCAGATCCACACCTCTCCTCCTGGTGCTTCAGATCAAAGCTCTAGCCTCATCCCAAGCCCTAGCAGAAAACCTGTTGGTGTTTCCCTTTCCTCTCTGATCCCATCCCCAACAGATCACAAAGATCTCCTGCAACCTTTCCCGAACTCAGCTTCCAACTCCACAAGCTATTCCCTGTGAACACACTAGTTGAGCAGAATGGGGAAACAGTTAGGATAACTGAAGACCATCACCATGACCTCTTGCCCTCCAAACCCAATCCCCCAATCCCATCTCTATCGCTACAACAGAACACCTGACATAGCCTTCCTTCTCCTTCTGCACATGTCTCTGGTGGAAGTCACAGGCCTTCCTTTTTAAATCTACTTTCCCCTGCTTGTTGCTTTTTCACAGTCCCAACCCCACAAGCACCCCCTGCTAACCCAGAGGCCATGCCTGCCAGGGAAGCATACCATAGGCTGACTGTAGATCTCCCCCCCCCTTAGTATTTTGGCTTCACTATCACTATCATCCCAAGCACTATAGCAGACCCTCGGGGTGACCTCACTTCCCTGTCTGCCTCCCTTCCAAGCAGAGAAAATAAACAGATGCTTGTTGACACTGCTCGTTTTCCTTCCGTGGACACCCTCAGATCCCTAGCGCAGCTACATTTCTAAATGCCAGATCCTAATACCCAGAAACACATTTCACCTGGAATCCTAGTAGCCTATCAGGTCAAAAAAAAAATTCCTACCAGGCAATGCCCCAGCCATTATACTCTCCAAAAACTAATAGAGGAAACAGAAACCAAGGGACAAAGCACCACCCAGCAAAGACAAATCTAGAGATCAACCAACCCTCCTATTCTGTGACCTCAGAGAAAGTACAGTCTGCAAGTGCACATCACCCACCCACCTGAACACTCTGCTCTCTAGTCCCTTAGTACTGGAGCAAAATGCCAGGCCCCTCCACCACCTGTCTCAGCTTCTCTAGCCAGCCAGCAAAGAAGCTTCCTGCATTCAGCTGTTACAACACTCCCACCCCATTGATCAGACCCTGGAAGCTCCAAGCTCCACTCTGTTCCCAAAGCTTTCTATCCTCCGTGACCCCAGAGGAACTCTGAAGCAAAGACTGTGGACTGCAGAGGTGGGCCAAGAGGTGAGTGATGACCCACCCAGAGGTTCACTCTACTCCCTAGGCCCTCAGTACTGGGACAAAAATCCCAGGCCCCTTCCCCACCCGCCACAGCTTCTCTAGCCAACAAGCAGGCAAGCTTTCTGCAAGTAGGTTGATCCAACCCTTACACCATCAACCAGACTTTGAAAGCTACAAGTCCCACTCCACCCCCAAATGCTTATATTCACCCCATCCCCCAGCCAAAACCTCAGAGGAACTCTAAAGCACAGGCTGCGACTGAATAGAGCAGACCAAGAGTGGATCAAGAGAGCAGACCAAGAGAGACCTCAATAGGTCCCTGTGACACATACAGCTACAATATAAAGCAGACCAAGAACAGCTCCCAAAGACATGGACAGCAACTGCAAGGATTGGACCAAGAGGAAAGACACTGTTAGCAGCAATTAGAGAAAGGTATGGGGAGTCATCAATGCAAGACTTCATTCAAAGACCTAAAAATCAACATGGTAACACCAGAACCTAGTGGTCATAGGACAGGAAGACTAGATCATTCTAATCAAGAAGAAGGAGAAAATGACTTTAAATATAACTTTATGAGGATGATGGAGACCTTCAAAGAGGAAATAAAAAATTCCCTTAAAGAAATGGAGAAAAAGACAAACAAAAAATTGGAAGAAATCAATAAATATTTTAATGAAACCCAAGAAAGACAAAATATTCAAAGAGGTGAAGCAAGCAGTTCAAACAGTTCAAGAATTAAAAACTGAAATAGAGGTAATAAAGAAGACACAAACCAAGGGAATTCTGGAAATGGAAAATTTGGGTAAATGAATGGGAACTACAAATACAAGCATAACCTACACAATACAAGAGATAGATAAGAGACTCTCAGATGCTGAAGATACTATAGAGGAAATATATCTATCCATCAAATAAAATAATCCAACAACTTTTTAAAACAAAACTTCCAGAAAATGGGACACCAAACGTAAGAATAGTATGGATAGAAGAAGGAGAAGAACCTCAGCTCAAAGGCACAGAAAATATATCCAACAAAATCATAGAAGAAAACTTTCCCGACCTAAAGAAGGATATCTCTATGAAGGTATAAAAAGCTAACAGAATATCAAATATACTGGACCAAAATTTAAAAAGTCCCCTTGCCATAGAATAATCAAAATGCAAAACTTACACAATAAAGAATATAAAGAGCTACAAAAGTAAAAGGCCAAGTAACATATAAAGGTACAACTGTTAGAATTAAACCTGACTTCTCAATGGAAAGCATGAAAGTTAGAAAGTTTTGGACAGATTTCTGCAGAAATTAAGAGATCACGGATACAAGCCCAGATATCCACCAAAGCTTTCTGTAGTAGCAGGCTACTTGTTCATCCTGGCCACCCAGAAGTGAAATAATCACACAGAAACTATATTAATTAAATCACTGCTTGACCCATTAGCTCTAGCTTCTTAGTGGCTAACTCTTACAATTAATTTAATCCATTATTCTGCATATCGCCATCTGGCAGTAGCTTACTGGGTGAAGTTCCCAGCATCTGTCTCTGGTGGGCTACATGGCTTCTCTCTGACCCAACCTTCTCTCTCCCAACATTCAGCTTAGTTTTCCCCACCTATCTATGTTCTGCCTTATCAATAGGCTAAGGCAGTTTTTTTATTCCTTAATGGTAATTACAACATACAGAGGGAAATCTCACATCAGCTTTCAATCACCATAGATGAAGAAAACAAGATATTCAATGACAAAACCAGATTTACATAATTCCTATCCACATATACCACAAATCCAGCCCCAAAGAAAATACTAGAAGGAAAACTCCAACCTAAAGAAGCCCTCTGCACTGACTAAAACACAGGTACAGATAACCTCACACCAGCAAATACCAAGGAAGGGAAACACACAGACAGTATCACCAAAAAAATTACAGGAATTAACAATTACTGGTCATTAATATCTCTTAATATCAATAGATTCAATTCACCTATAAAAATATACAGGCTAAGAGAATGGATATGAAAGCAGGATCCATCCTTCTGCTGTATACAAGAAACATACTTCAAACTCAAAGACAGATATTACCTCAGAGTAAAGGGTTGGGAAAAGATTTTCCAATCAAATGGACTTAAGAAACAAGTAGGTATAGCTATCTTAATATCTAACAAAATAGACTTCAAATTAAAATAAGCAGAAGAGATGGTGAAGGAAACTTCATACTTATCACAGGAACAATCCATCAAGATGAAGTCTGAATCCTGAACATCTATGCCCCAAATAAAAGAGCACCCATACATGTAAAAGAAGCATTACTAAAGCTTAAATCTCACATCAAACCCCACACACTAATAGTAGGGGAGTTCAACACTTGATTCTCCACAATGGACAGGTCAACCAGACAGAAACTTAACAGAAAATAAGAGAATTAATAGATGTCATGAGTTAAATGGACTTAACAGACATCTATAGAACATTTCACCCAAACAAAAAAGAATATACCTTCTTCTCAGCACATCATGGAACCTTCTCTAAAATTGACCACATGCTCAGTAACAAAGCAAGCTTCAACAGACACACAAAAAAA
>LOEQ01007279.1:11816-22345 GCA_001685075.1 Bramus lutescens | reverse complement strand
CACGGCTTAAAGTTAGGATTCAACAACAACACTAATTGCAGAAAGCCAACAAACTCATGGAAATTGAGCAGTACTCAATTAAATCACCCCTGGATCAAGAAAGAAAAAAGAAAGATGTTAAAGACCTCCTAGAACTCAATGAAAATTAACGTACAACATATCCAAACCTATGGGACAGAATGAAAGGAGTGCTAAAAGAAAAGTTCAAAGCACAAAATACCTACACAAAGAAAGTGGAGAAATTTTGCACTAGTAACTTAACAGCACACCTGAAAGCTCTAGAACAAAAAGAAACAACTTAACCAGGAGGAGTAGATGGCAGCAAATAATCAAATTGAGGGCTAAAATCAATAAAATAAAAACAATAAAACAATTTAAAGAATCAATGAAACAAAGAGCTGGTTCTTTGAGAAAAACAACAAGATTGACAAACATTTATCAAAACTAAACAAAAGGCAGAGAGAGAATATCCAAATTAACAAAATCAGAACTGATAAGAGGACATAACAGACACAGAGGAAATTTAGTGAATTATTAGGTCATACTACAAAATCCCATAGTCCACAAAACTGGAAAATGTAAAAAAAGTGGACAAATTTCTTCATAAGTACTACATACCAAAATAAAATAAAGACCAGGAGAACAATTTAAATAGAACTAAAAAAACTACAAGAAAATAGAATCAATAGTCTCACAACAACAACAACAACAGCAACAAAAAGCCAGTATTGGATATTTTCAGTGCAGAACGTTAAAGAAGTTTTAATACCTATACTCCTCAAATTGTTCCACATGATAGAAACAGAAGAAACATTGGCAAACTCTTTTTATGAGACTACAGTTACCCTGATATTGAAACCACACAAAGACTCAACCAAGAAAGAGAATTACAAACCAATCTCCAGCTTGAACCTTGATGCAAAAATATTCAATAAAATACTGGCAAACCAAATCTAAGAACACATCAAAGAATCATCCACCATGATCAAGTAAGCTTCATCCCACATATGAAAATCTATCATTTAATCCACCACTTAAATAACCTTAGAGAAAAACTGTATGATCATCTCATTTTATACTGAAAGGGAATTTGACAAAATCCAACACCCCTTCATGATGAAAGGTCTTGGAGAGATTAGAGATACAAGAAAGATATCTAAACATAATAAAAGCACTATATAGCAAACTGATAGTCAACATCATATTAAATGGAGAGAAACTCAAAGAAATTCCACTAAAATCAGGAACAAGGTAAGGCTGTCTACTTTCTCCATATCTACATAACATAGTTCTTGAAGTTCTAGCTATAGCAATAAGACAACAAAAGGAGATCAACGAGATTCAAATTGGAAATTCAAAAATGAAGAAGTCAAACTTTTGTTATTTGCAGATGATAATATATATATATATATATTATATATATATAACTTACCCAAAAAACATTACCAGAAACCACCTACAGCTAATAAATACCTTCAGCAATCTGGCAGAATACAAGATCAACTCAAAAAGTCATTAGTCCTCCTATATACAAATGATATAGCAGCTGAGAAAGAAATCAGAGGACATCATCATTTACAATAGCAATAAATAACATAAAATACCTTGTAGTAACACTAACCAAAGAAGTAAAAGACCTGCTTGAAAAAAAAATCAACTTTAATTATTTGAAGAAAGAAATTGAAAAAGATACCAGAAAACGGAAATATCTCCCATGTTCTTGGATAGGTAGGATTAACATAATAAAAATGGTAATCCTACCAAAAGAAAGCAATGAATTCAATGCAATCCCCATCAAAATCCCAACTTTTTCACAGACCTTGAAAGAACAATAGTCAACTGCATACGAAAAAACAAAAACCCAGGATAGCCAAAACAATTTTATACAGTAAAGGAACTTCCAGAGGCATCATCATCATCCCTGACATGAAGCTCTATTACAGAGATATAGTAATGAAAACAGCTTGGTATTGGCACAAAAGCAGACAGGTTGACCAATGGAATTCATTTGAAGACCCATACACTTCATTTTTGACTAAGAAGCTAAAACCATACAACAGAATGAAAAACACATGTTCAACAAATGGTGCTGGCATAAATGGGTGTTAACATGCAGAAAAATTCAAATAGATCCATTTCTATCCCAAGTCCAAATGGATTAAAGACCTCAATATAAATCCAACCACACTGAACCTGATAGAAAAGGAAGTGGAAAGTAGCCTTCAATGCATGGCAAAGGAGATTACTATCCAAATATAACCCCAGTAGAACAGTCACTGAGAGCAATACATAAATGGGACCCCCTAAAACTGAAAAGCTTCTATAAAGCAAAGGACATAGTCAATAAGGCACAAAGGCAGCCTACTGAATGGAAAGAGATATTCACCAACCCACATCAGAGAGAAGACTGATCTCCAAAATATACAAAGAGCTCAAGAAATTAGATATGAAAATCTCAAATAATCCAATCAAAAATTGAGTACAGATCTAAGCAGAGAATTATCAACAGAAGAATCTCAAATGGCTGAAAGACACATATTCAGCTTCTTTAGCCATCAGGGAAATGCAAACCAAAATGACTCTGAGATAACATATTACAGCAATCAGAATGGCTAAGATCAAATATATCAAGCTCATTCTGGGGATGATGCAGAGTAAAAGGAACACTCTTCCGTTGCTGGTGGAAATACAAAATTGTATGACCATTTGGAAATAAATGGTGATTTCTCAGAAAATTGAGAATCAATGTACCGCAAGACCCAACAATACCACTCTTAGGCATATACCCGAAGGTTGCTCAATGTTACTACAAGGACATTTGTTCAACTATGTTCATAGCAGCATTTTTGTAGTTGCCAGAATATGGAAACAATCTAGATGCCACTCAATTTAAGACTGATTAACGAAAACGTGGTACATTAACACATTAGAGTACAACTTAATGGTAAAAACCAAAATTATATCTTGAAATTTGCATGCAAATGGGTGGAACTAGTAAAAACAATCCTGAGTGAGGTAACCCAGACCCAGAAAGATGAGCATTGTATATGCTCACTAATAAGTGGATACTAGCTGTAAAGCAAAGGATAAAGAGCATATAGTTTATGACCCCAGAGAAGCTAGGTAACAAGGAGAACTCTAAGAGAAACATATATAGAACCCCTGGGAAGGGAAAATAGCCAAAATATCCAGAGAAATTTTGGAAGATGGAGGTGGAAACAAAAGAGAAGGGATAGTTGAGATGGAGGAAGGAAAGAGATGGAGAGCAAGGAAAGTGATATTTTAATTGATTGGAGCCATTATGGGACTATCAAGAAATATGGCACTAGAGAAATTCCCTGGAATCCACAAAGATGATGTCAGCTAAGACTCTAAGCAAGAGTGGAGTGGGTGCCTGAACTTACCTTGCTCTGTAGTCAGACTGATGACTACCTTTTTTTTTTCGAGAAAGGGTTTCTCTGGATGACAATCTTAAATGTCACCATAGAACCTTCATCCAACAACTGATGGAAGCAGAGGCAGAGATCCACAGTGGAATGCTGGGCTGAGCTCCCAATGTCCAATTGAAAAGTGGAAGGAGTGAGAATATGAGCAAATATGTCAATACCGTGATGGGAATACCCACGAAAACAGCTTACCTGAGCTAATGGGAACTCACCAACTCCCACCATAGATAACCAAGCAGATAACCAAGAAACCAGCAGATAACTAAACTAGGCCCTCTGAATTGTATGGCTGGGGCAGAGTCTGGGGCCACTGGCAGTGGGACCAGGATTTATCCTTACTGCTTGTACTGGTGTAAAGGGAGTCTGCTACATTTCCCAACTTCTCAGACCCAAATAATCACACAGAAACTGTATTAATAATAACAGTGTTCAGCCAATGAGTCAGGCATATTTTTAGCTAGCTCTTACATCTTACATTAACCTATTTCTATTAATGAATGTATTGGCACAAGGCTATGGCTTACTGTTAAGTATCTGGCATCTGTCTCCTTTATCAACTACATGGCATCTCTCTGACTCTGTCTACTCTCTCTGTAAATGTCTGTTTGGATTTCCCACCTGGATTTACTCCTCTATGCCATTAGCCAAAACAGTTTATTTATCATCCAATAAAAACAACACATATTCAGAAGGACATCCTATATCATCCCCCATTTTTTATCTAAATAAAAAGTAGGTTTTAACTTTAACATAGTAAAATTACATATAACAAAACAGATACCAAGCAAGAATTACAGTTACAATATTTAGTCTACTTTTTGTGAGTCTAAAATTTGATATCTAATTTATCTTTTATCATAACTAAGGAAAACTATAATTATAACTGTCTAGTCTTCAACTCCATCAAAGACTCAAGAAGGATATAATATTATCTGAGTAAACAGGAAGTGCATTGGAAGTAACTTTCAAAAATTTAGAATTGACAGAGACATATTACTGCCTGGACAGTCACCCAAAGTTCTTCTGTAATGTTGAGGCATTCATCTTCAGCCTACAGGCCCATAGTATCTGGCAGACTTTTCGATAAGACAGGAAATTTGAAAAGCTGTTTTGCTTATATTAGCAGTTTTGTCAGTCACCTTTTCTGCGTCCTACAGAATGTCTAGCAGACTCTTACATGAAGCAGGAACCCTAAAAGACTGTCTCATCTTTAGGTAAGTTCAGCAGTTATTTCTGTGGGTCCTGTATGCCCTTCCAGTTCATTCCTCATACCATCAAGCAGTCCAGGCAAGAGTAGGTTCTTACCCAAATGGCTAACAATCTCCATAAGGATCTTCCTCGATGCCCATATTCCTCTTGAAGTAATTGGTGCTACCAGGAGTAGACATGTCTCACTGTTAACAGAAAGCCTAAGTTCTTAAGACATTCTAAATGCCATATTTTGTGGGTCTTTGAAGTGTTGAAATTATCTAACTGAAACATTTCTTTGTATATTTAGAAAACATAACTAACATGATGATAAATTTGAATATCATAAATTACTATCTATTAATCTGTAATTTTTAATTATATATTACATTTTAAGTGAGTTGCACAAACACAATACCTTAAACAAGTGCAAAAATGTATATACACAAAAATTGACCTTAAATTTATATCAATAGACCAAGATCCATACCAATGTAAGTTTTTCATCTCAATATTATACCCCCTTTAAATTATAACAAACATTCATAAACAATCATTTTGGAAATTTGGAGTTAGTTTTCTCCAAACTACTTCCTGCTGTTTGTTGGGTGAGGTATTTTTCAGGTTCACAGAGACCTTTCAGTGGTCTTGTTCAACAAGACCTGGAAGGAATCCGCAGGTTCCTATCCTCTGTGGAAACAAAAGCTTTCTCAAAGTAACATACTTAGACTCAAATTTTAAAGTCAAGATAACTTTATGTGTGTTTAGCTTAGCATCCCTCAGAGTGAATCGTTCCTCTACAGTCAAAAAAATTCAAAGAAAACACAATAATATACATAATCCAGACTCTGTGTATTTTCCATCTTTACGTGGCTTATTTTTCTTTACTCCTTTTATCTATGACTGTCTGTTCTCTTTAATATTACTTTTATTGTATCTTTAATGACTTTGTTTTATCTAGACTTTTTTTCTTCTCTCTCCCAAACCTATGTACATTTTCCAAACACACTGTATCTCATTTAGAGGTTTTCTATGTCTGAATCTGTCCTGTTGTGTGTCTGAAATCCTTTTCTGAAAAGGAGCCTTTTAAAATGGCAAGCAGTGTGGTTGCAGTATCCCTGTTCCACCTCTCTTGACCTTTTAGGATGGTGGAAGTACTTTTACTGCCAGCTCTGGGATTGCTGGGTGGGAACTGTATTCATCACCTCAACTCTCAGAAGCACCATGCAGCACGTAAACCCTTTTTGTCTGAGTAAAAGTTAAATCTGCCATGCAGCTTACTGCATGGCCTGGAAATACCTCTGTGTATGGTGACAGGAATCTGCCATGCTATCTATCCTGCCTGTGCATGCCTAGCAGACCCGATCCAGCTATTTTCCCAGGCTGGGGTGCTGAGCAGCTACTTTTCTTCTAACCCCAAGGGGGCATACAAGCACCTGGACCCAAAGTGGTGGCTGGCCATGCTGGTTATCCCCAAATGGTGTCATTTGTAAAAAGAGGCTGCTGTTTCATTTCCCTACTGCTCAGACCCGATTGATCACTCAGAAATTGTATTAATTACATCACTGCTTGGCCAATGATTCAGGCATATTTCTAGCTAGCTCTTATGTCTTGAATTAACCCATTTCTATTCATCTATGTATCGGCACAAGGCTCTGGCTTACTGGTAAGGATCCAGTGTCTGTCTCCTTCAGCACCTACATGGTGTCTCTCTGATTCTGTCTACTGCCTCTCACTATCTCTGTTTAGATGTCCACTGTCTCTCAATATTTCTGTTTAGAACCCCACCTGGCTTTACTCTGCTAAGCCATTGACTGAAAAAGCTTTATTCATCAATCAATAAAAGCAACACATATACACAAGGATATCCCACATCATACTGGCTTTTTAGAAGCCATTTTCTTTGGAAGGATACCTTGCTGAGCCTAGACAAAGTAGTGAGGGCATTGCCCCTTCCCCAAAGCAATATGCCTTACTATCTCTGAGGAGTAGATGGGGGGTGGGGTGAGGGAAGGAGGAGGGAATAGGATGAGGGGAGGGAGTGGGAACTTTGATTGTTGTGTAAAATGGAAAAATACAGCTTTTTAAATAAAAATAAAATAAAGATAAATAAAAGAGAAATCATCACCAAGACCTATAATCATATCAATACTAGATTCCTAGATATCCATGTAAAAACACAATCAATAAAAGTCAAGGCAATATATCTTCACAAGACAGCTATCCTGAATATTCCCACATAACTGAAACACAAAAAAAAGACCTCAAATCAACTTATGAAGATGATAAAGGTCCTAAAAAAGAAATGAATAAATACCTTAAAGAATGACAGGAAACTATAAACAGTGGGAGGAAATGCATAAAACTGCTCAATACCTGAAAATGGAAATAGAATCAATAAAGAAAACAAAACCTGAGGGAATCATAATAAAGAATATGGAACTTTGAAGAGGAACTACAGATGCCAGTTTCATGAGTAGAATACAAAAGATGGAGCAAAGAAACTCAGAAATGAATATACTGTAGAAGAAATAGATACATCAGTCAGAGAAAATGTTAAATCTAAAAGACTTCTGATAGAAACATCCAGGAAATTTGGGCCATTATGACAAAACCAAACCTAAGAATAATAGGAATAGGGGAAAGAAAAAGAATCCCAGCTAAAGACCCAAAAATTGCTTTCAACAAAATCATAGAAGAAAAATTTCCTAACCTAAAGAAGGCAATGCCTATAAATATAAACGAAGCATAAAACCACCAAACTGATTGGAGCAGAAAAGAAAGTCCCCTTGGTACTTAATACTCAAAATGCTCAACATACAAAACAAAGAAAGAATATTGTCTTAGTTATTGTTTCTTTTGTTGTGAAGAGATACCATGACCATATCAACTATTATAAAGAAAACATTTAGTTGGGATGTGCTTACATTTCAGAGGTTTATTCCATTATCATAATGGTGGGAAGCATGGCAGGATATAGGAAGGTGTTGTTCTAGAGATGTAGCTGAGACTTCTATATCTAGATTCACAGATAGTAAGAAGGAAGAGTAATACTGGGCCTGGCTTGAACATTTGAAGCTTCAAAGCTCATCCCCAATGTCAGGTGCACTTCCTCTTATAAACCCACACCTATTCTAACAAGGCCACATCTCTTAGTCTTACCCCTTCCTGATGAGAAAGCACTGAAATCTAAGAGCCAATGGGGTCATTCCTATTCAAACCACCACAAATGTTAAAAGTTTCAAGGGAAAAATAACAAGTAACATGTAAAGGTAGACCTATTAGAGTTAAACTGATTTGTCAATGGGGACTCTAAAACCTGAAGGAACTGATAATATGTGCTGTAGACTCTAATGGATCACAGATGTCAGTTCAGACTATAATACCAAGCAAAACTTTCACCCTATGGGGGCTGGAGAGATGGCTCAGAGGTTAAGAGCACTGGCTCCTCTTCCAGAGGTCTTGAGTTCAATTCCCAGCAACCACATGGTGGCTCACAACCATCTGTAATGAGATTTGGTGCCCTCCTCTGGTGTGCAAGGATACATGGAGGCAGAATGTTGTAAACACAATAAATAAATCTTAAAAAAAACATTTCACCCTAGAGAAAGAAGATATTCCATGATAAAGTCAAATTTAAACATTATCTATATACAAATTCAGCCCCATCAAAGGTGCTGTAAGGAAAACTCCAACCTAAAGAAGTTAAGTACCCCCATGGAGACAAACCACAAAAAAGTCTTGTATTCTTTGAGAATTTTTGGATATGTAGTACAAAGCATTAACCCACAGGGCCACATCTCACCAGAGAGAGGACATCTGATTCATAAGTGCTCATATTAACCATAAATGAGACCACTAAGTAGTATTGTTATACAGCAAGAAATTATTTAATTAAAGTACATAAAGGTATAATGTAATGCACAAGTCTCGATTATGTTAGTGCAAGGAGTTGAAAATGACTTCAGAACACTTCTGAACAGAAGTGAGAAAGGAAAGAGAGAGACAAGGAAGGAAGCATCCAGTTAATCTCCTTACAGACAAGATAATCATATGATTCTTCTTAGAACATACACACAAGAACATGCATGCTCCATACTTTAAACAAGTAGAAATACTTTAAATGTAATAAAATAAATGAAAAATAATGTGATCATGGATAATAATTATCCCAGGAAAGAGAGAGACAGATGTGGAGAGAGAGAGAGAGAGATCAAATAAGTAGACTAAGTGCTTTTGATAAACAATCTAAAAAGATATTGGAAATAAATGTATAAAGAATATAAACTTCTTATAATTCAATGGCAAAAATTTCAGGAAGGAGGCCAATGACAAATTTAGAATAAGAAATAATTATGTCTGTAACAAGACTCATTATTTTAAAATGTTTACCAAAAGAATACAAGTAGATTAGTTAGGATTCCTCAGATGAATTCAAACAATATTATACAAAGACTTAGAAGGTGAACTGAGGACCAGGAAGGCCAGTGCTGTGATCCATTCAATGTCTGATTCCCTCTGAAGGCAGTAGCCCCTGGTGTCAGGTTGAGTGTCTGAAGCCTCGTGGACAAAGAAGTCAGGAGATCAAGTCCAAGAAAAGATGAGTTACAGCAGAGAGAGACAGAATTTACCAACCATGCAACTTCTTGTTCTCTCAGCCTTCAGTGGTTGTACGATGTCCACTCACATGAGTCCTGTGATTCTTCTTCACTGTTCCATCAAATCAAATATTGAACCCTTATAGAAACATTCTTAAAAGTATATCTGGAAAAAAAAACATGTTCTACCAGCCTGCTGGACATCCTTAACTCAGTCAATGTGACTCATAAACTGAACTTTTTTCATAAAACTTTTCAGGAGTGTAATGAGCATGGAAACATATTCCTCTGAATGAATAAATAAAGGGAAATCTGTAGTGTAGATAGAACAGGAAATTTATAGAATAAGAATGCAACTTGGGGTAGCATAAAAGCATTTCTTCTTGTGTGTGGTATGGAAAATTACTAAGGTGAAATATTAAGAGAACATTTGCCCATTTGAAGGCTGCCACACCCATCTGGCCCTGCCAGATGAGAAGGCTGCACCTAGCAAACTTGGTAACGAAGTAATCTTGCTACATGAGAAGGACTCCCACCCTTCTGTGGCCAGTCGGTACTGATAACCTAGGACATCTGTTTATCGGAAGAATCAAACGAGAGGCAGTTTCAAACTGGCATAAAAAGAGAGGACAGAAGCAGGGCAATTATCTCACTTCTTATGATGGCCTGGGTGAATTAAGCCTCATAGAGAGATCCTCCAAACCTGCCTCCCCAAAAGCAGAAATATTTAATGCCTTGCCTAAACATTTAATGCTCTGTCTCCGGAGTACAGAGCTTCGTCTCCCAAAAACAGACATTTTAAGCCTTGCATCCCGAATGCAAAGGCTCATTTCCTGAGAGTGAACATCGAAGGTCTGTCTCTGGAGAACAGACAAGACACTCTTCCTTCCTGAGTGCAGACAGAACTCTCAGCCTTCCCAAACACAGGCAGAACGCTTTTGCCTTCTGAGACCAGGCCACAGACTACACAGTCAAGAATTGATGCAGCACCTGATACCAGCCTAAGAGCAGAACATTGAACACCTTATCTCCCAAGCACAGACTACGGGGTCAGGAGATGAGCCTTGCTGTCCAGCCCCGAGTGCTGTCAGGTGTCCAGCCTGAAGAAATTCAAAAACTCCTTTTAAAGCTGAAGAATACCAGGTAGTATGATGCTATTTAATGCATGTATGAAATGTTAAGAGAAGAGTATAGATGTGTCAATACATATGTTTAGTGTGTGAAATGTTAAGAGATATCTTATGAATGAAAGACTCTCACCAGAACTGGTGCTTGAGATGGAAAATTACAAATTGCA
>LOEQ01007278.1:47270-65425 GCA_001685075.1 Bramus lutescens | reverse complement strand
GGGGGTGGGGCTTGTTTGAGACAGGGTTTCTCTGTTTAACAGCCCTAGCTGTACTGAAACTGGCTTTTTAGAACAAGCTGGCCTTGAACTCACAGAGATCCACCACCCTCTGCCTCCCGAATGCTGGGATTAAAGTTGTGTTTGTTAGTTTTCAATTCATTTAATAAGAAAATATTTCAGAGATGGTGCCCTTCCAGACTTTTTAATCATGATCAACCAGCCCCTTTTGTAACTATATTGGTGAAGGACACAAGTGGCTCACCTGGCCAGACTTTTTGACCTGGGAGCAAGAAATCAACAAAGAGCCTGCCCTCTGGCACTGGGCAGTTGGGTATCATCATATCAAGTGCATCTGGAGATTTCTGACCTGGGCATGGGAGAAAGGGAAAAGCAACAGCTTTGCCTGTGGCTGGGGTGGCAGTACTCAACCAAGCCCCACCTGTGACCTTCTGAAGAGCCCTGGCTCTGGGAGGTCACACACCATTATGGTGAGAGAGTACATGATGGTGAGGTGGAAAAGAGGGAGAGGCAGAATGGTTCCTGGGCTGGGGAGAGAGGCAGATCTGAAGAGGACAGGGTGGTGAGGAACCAGCCAAAGTTAATTGGCAGCTGTGCACCTGAGTTCATGGTCCATAGACCCAGACCTGATATTGGTTCCTAGTCCAACAAAACCCCCCATGGAGCAGCCAAAGGTGCCTGTGTTGATGTCTGTGAGTCCTGACCCTGCTGAGCACCGTACAGGGGCCTGTGGTCTGGGCATCCATCTGGGGCCACATTGGTATACAAAGGCCATTCTGCCCATGCCAATCTGGGTGCTCTGCATAGCTACCTGGGGCCCTGATGACATCCTGGCCTGGGATGCTGCCAAGGACCATGTCTGGGTCCATGGTCCTGCCGCAATGAGATTCTGTGTTGATGTCCCTGGCCCATGTTGCTGACAGGGATCACATAGATATCTGGGGTCTAGACCTCACACTGTGAGATGGTGGTGTCACAGGGCTGTGCCATTGCAGGGGTCTGGACGATTTGTGTAGCCAGTGCTGTCATTGGGACCATGGTATTGTCTGGACCAGGGCTGTGATCATGGGCCATGTCTGGGTCTGTGGCCCTGCTGCAGCCAATCTATGTTGATGTCTGTGACTCCTGAGACCACCGAAGACTGTGCTGATGCTGAGAGTCTGGACTGCCAACAAGGGCCACGTTGTTGTCTGAGAGCCATTGCCACCCTGGGAGGCCTGTGTTGCCACCTGAGACCATAGTGACTTCTGGTCAGCTGATGCCTAGGACCAAGTGTTGGTCCACGGTCTTACCACAGCCAGGATCTGTATTGATGTTCGTGCCCCATGCTGCCACCAAAGGCCACGTAGATGCCTGGGTCTGGGTTCCAATTTGTGACCCTGAGAGTGTCCTAGGACAGTGCTACCACCAGGAACATCCTGATCTGAGTGGCCTGTTGAGTCATCAGGGGCCAGGGCTGCTGCCAAGGGCCATGTCTGGACTCAGGGCCCTTTGGTGGTTGTCTGAGATGTCCACAGCTCCTATTGTCACCAAGGTCTCCAGATAATTGGGGTCTGGTTAACCATCTGGGACCATGTTGGCTTCCTGAGAGGCCATGCTAATGCATGGTCCATGCTGTTCTCAGAGGCCATGCAGACACCAGGGCCAAAGTAGCTTCCAGGCAGAGTTGCTGCCCCAGAACCATGTCTCTGTCCATGGTTCTGCTGCAGCTGGGGTCTGTGATATCTATGGCCTGTGTTAGCCAGGGAGTGATTGGATCCATGCTGTGCTGAGCCAGCTCTGTCTTTCACTGACCATGGATTAGCTGGCCTTGCCCTTCACTGAATACTTCAGCAGGCAAGTTGGCCTTACCCCTCATGGAAGCACTTGCCCTGCGCTCAGGAAAGATGACCCCACCCCTCACCACAGGTGTGCACTTCATCTGGGCAGCACACTAGAGCTGACCCTATAGGATGCAGGTGAGACAGCCCTGAAGGCCTGAAAGCAGCAAAGCTGACACCTCCCTGCTTTGTCTGCTAGGTAACAGCATGGATGATGGAAAGATACCCTCCACCACCACCCCTGTGGTCACAAGAGCAGGAGATCTAGCCGTGACCCTCATTGGCTACAACACAAGAGAAAGCAGCCTCTGATGCCTGTCTGGGCAGCAAACTAGAGCTTCTGTATTCCTCGTGGCAGGCGAGCCATTGTAACACGTGGTAAGTATTGCTTGGTTGCTAAATTCCTCTGCCACCTATGCAATAAGCCAAATCAGATCGAATTAATAAATCCAGATTTAATAAACAGGCAATTTAGAGCATAGCACGCCCGGGTGGGTCTTTGGGAAGGCAGGGGACAGAACAGTAGGGTACAGTGGAAGATCTATGGGCTGGGTTTTAAACAGCCTGTAGGTGTGGTCCCAGGCAACACTGGGGGGAGGCATTCTGAAAGGAGGGGCTTTCTAAGAGGAGCAGGATTCTTTGTGGATTTTACCTAATCAGTAAAATCCGTAAAGAATCAATAAAAATTCGAAAACAGTGACTTCCAAGAAACAACCTAGATGCCCCTCAATAGACGAATAGGTAAAGAAAATGTGGCACATTTATACAATGGAGTTCTACTCAGCCATTGAAAACAATGACGTCTTGAAATTTGCATGCAAATGGGTGGAACTAGAAAAAAAAAAGGAATCCTGAGGTAACCCAGACCCAGAAAGATGAACATGGTATGTATTCACTCATAAGTTGATAGTAGCAGTAAAGCAAAAGATAAAGAACCTATAGTCTATTACCCTAGAGAAGCTAAGTAACAAGGTAAACCCTAAACATATATATATATATANATATATTCACCTGGAAAGGGGAAATAGAAAAGATCGCCTGACAAAATTGGGAACATGGGGTGGGGGAGAAAGGAGGACAGAAAGGGAAGAGAAAGGGGGAGGGGAGGAGAACATGAGGAAAAGGGGTGGCCGAGATGGAAGAAGGACAGAAATGAGAGCAAGGAAAGAGATATTTTGATTGGGGGAGCCATTATAGGTCTATCAAGAAATCTGACACTAGAGAAATTCCCAGGAATCTACAAGAATGACCCCACCTAAGAGCCTAAGCAATAGAGGAGAGGGTACTCAAACTGGCTTTGTCCTGTAGTCAGATCGATGAATATCTTAAATGTCACCATAGAACTTTCATCCAGCAACTGATGGAAATAGAGGCAGAGGCCCGTAGCAGAGAACTGGGCTGAGCTTCCACAGTCCTGTTGAAGAGTGGGAAGAGTGAGAATATGAGAAAAGAAGTCAAAACTATTATGGGTGCATAGGACCAGAACAGATGCTCTGAATGTGGGTGACAGTTGGGTGGCTGGAACAGACTGTNCTGTGGAGCCACTGGCAGTGGCACCAGAATTCATCTGTCCTGCTTGTTTTGGCTTTTTGAGAACACATTCTCTTTACATGGATACCTTACTCAGCCTGTATATAGTAGGGAGGGCCTTGGACCTTCCCCAAAGCATTGTGCCTCACCGTCTCTGTGGAGTGGATGGGGGATGTGGTTGGGGGGAATGTGAAGGGAAGGGGAGGAAGTGAGGGAGTAGGAACTGGGATTAGTATGTAAAATTAAAAAAAAGATAGCTTGTTTTATTTTTTGAGAAAATAAAATTAAAACAGAAATAATTTCCAACAGACATATCAGAGATGCCTTTCAAACAAGGTATCCCAGGTGTCTTCTACTTAGATCACTCAAAAGGACTGTCATTATCTAGGGTCATCCTTGTAGATTCCTGGTAATTTCCCTGGAACCAGGTTGCTGTCTAACTCCATAATGGCTCCCTCAATCAAGATATTTCTTTCATTGTTCCCCACTTCCACGCCTCCCCATACTGGGCCACGTTGATACCTCATGTTCTCATTCCCATAACCTTCCTTCTACACCCTACCCCTAACCCACAAAAAGATTTCATTCATTTCCCTTTCTCATGGAAATCCATGCATCCCTCTTAGGGTTCTTCTTGTTATCTAGTTTCTCTGGGGCTGTGGATTGTAGCATGGTTATCTTTTGCTTTACATATAGTATCCACTTTTGTGTAAAAACATACCATGTTTGTCTTTCTGTGTCTGGGTTGCTCACTCAGGATGATTTTTTCTAGTCCTATACATTTGCCTATACATTTCATGATTTCATCGTTTTGTACCACTGTATAGTACTCCATTGTGTAAATGTACCATATTTTATTCATCAACTCTTCTGTTGAGGGGCATCTAGGTTGTTTCCAGACTCTCACTATTATGAATAATTCTACTATGAACATAGTCGAGCATGTGCACAGGACACACGCATCCCAGTTCTCCCCCTTATCCCACTATACTGTTTTCACTTCCCATTTTCCTTCCTTGCTTCTTTGCTCATATTTACAATCCTTTCAGAACCTTCCCAGAATCCCCTATATAGATTCTTCTCTTCTTTTTTATTTTCAATTTTTATTTCATATCAATTATCAATTTTTTGTTTGTGTGCTGGTTTAAAAAATACTGTTTTGTGTTTCTTTACATTGCCATTTTCCTAAGATGAACTTAAAGAAGACGTATGGCTACTGGAACGTAGTGTTTGTTCAACTAATTCTTTAGAGCTCAGAAAATTAGAGTGAGAACATGAAACATGCATATATGTTTACATGTCTCTCCATGTACTTTTGGAATGTTTTATTGTAAAAAGTAATGTCTGATGTATCTTTAATATCTTGTGGAGAAATTGAAGATAATTCAGAGAGAACATAATAAGTGACTAACAACACATAACTTTGAATTTGATCATTAGTACCATAAAAAAGTTTAAACAATGAAGAGAGTGGAGCTACAGTTGGTCACTTCACCCTGAAATCTAGAGTCTTGGTAATAAGGTTTCCTGTCATGATGTTATTATAATAGATGCATTATGCATTCTATTTTCTATTATGATTATATTTCCCATAAGATTTCCTTATTTTATACCATATACATTTGAATTTATTTTATAAATAAAATACCATAAAATAGAATCCAGTATCTTTGGCTGCAAACTAGAGATAAATTTTGTATTAATTAGAAACGAACATATACTCACAAATCATACAAAGTAATCTTAAAACCACTAAACCAACAAGTAGAAATTGAATAAACATGTTCTAATCTTAGACATAACAGAAGTAATACCATTTCAATATACATTTTAATACATGTATTATGTACAATTTAATGTATATTTTATTCTTACTTTTTAAATATCGACATCTAATTATCCAGTACACTAAACCTTATATTTCATTACATTCTTTTCATATGACCTCTTTAAAATCAAAAAATTGATCCAAACTATTTATGCATTAATTACTGAAGGCAAACATAATGAACATGGTTCCTAGGCTTTCTCAGGATGGGCGGGTGAAGTTTCTAGAAAGTAGCAGGATGTTCTCTCACATGTGAAACAGTTCGTGTTTTATGAAAAGTGACAAAATTCAGATTTTTAAAAATCACTTTTATTTAGCTAAATCATAATCCCATTGCAGGATCAAATTTAAATAGATTTTTCTGGAAACATTCCCACTGCACTATTTGGTTTGTTCTTTTGTTTTAATTTCCTTTTCAATTATGTGCCTGTGTGTGTGGCTGTGTGTGATTAGTAAGTACAGATGCAGTGCAGGTTTCTGCAGAGACAGCAGAGAGTGAAAAACCTCCATGTGGTTCTGAGCTGGGCGATACAGTGATAGGAACCAAACTCAAGATCTCTACAAGTGCAACTAGCATTCATGGTTACTCAGTCATACCTCCAACAAGTCATTATTTTATAGTAGGACACTTTCCACAAGAAATGGTTTCTGGGGACAAAGAATGAAATCTCTGTGAGTTCCATCCCAATCAATGGCTCCCAGTGATTCACATGGTGATTAATTAATAATAAATTTACTGTCATGAAGTCAATACTAATAGAAATCAAATTTTATTAAAGAGAAATGCATGTTTTTTTCTTTTAACAGTCCAAAGGTGGATCAAATAAGATTTCTTAAAATTAACTGCCTTCCATTAATTTAAAATATACTTCCTCATGCACTGAGCATCTAAAATATGTTACATATATCTTTATCACATGAGGATCTGATTTAATTAGTAAACAAATTTTGTACATATAGAAAGATGTGCCCATTAAGAGACCCTACCATTCATAGATGACTTCTGAGAAATGCAAGAAATTATTTGTTAAGGATAAGTTATTGAGCTCTTGAAAGATGTATTTTATTTTTAGGTGACACTATCATATCCAACTTTAGGTGTAAAGCCTCTGATGTAACTGAGCACAGACCCCTATAATATTGCTTTCTGCTGGAATCTTTGGTTTATAAACATAAAGAAAAATATAAGGTAATCCAAATGACTAGAAAAAAGCAGCATATGATTGGGGAATAAGGCAAAAGTAATAATATTCCAACATAGTTCACTGTCATTATGTCAAAATTTACCAAACTTGACTAGCTCAGGTCAGCTGTTTCTGTGGTTGTCACCATCATGGTCATATTATTAGTCCTCCCTCTCTTGGCCTAGTCTCAGGTAGCTTTGCCCAGTGTTTCCCTGTAGATCTCTGTCTCTACTTCCATCAGTTGCTGGGTGAAGGGTCTATGATGACAAATAAGGTTGTCATCCATCTAATTACAGGGGAAGGCTAATTTGGACATCCTCACTACTGTCTCTTAGAGTCTTAGCTGGGGTTATCCTTTCCCTAATGCCATGTTTCTCCTTAGCCTTTTAATGGCTCCCTCAATCAAGATATCTCTTTCCTTTCTCCGCCTCTGTGCTTCCCCTTTCTTGAGCATCCCATTCCCTCATGTTCTCATTTGCAGTCTGTGTTTCTTTCTTAAGAGAAAACACTTTAAAATATGGTAGAAAAAGTCACCTATTTATTTAAAAAATGTTTTACTATGTTCCAAAATACAAAAGGAAAGGCAATTACATGAAAAGCTCTCCAAATGAGATGGCTACATAATGCCAACAAAGTTGAACTATGGCTATTTTCTTATTTTGTTTTTAAAATTTGCTTACATAAATAAAATTGTGACAGGATCTTATTAGACAGATAGCTTTATATGATTCTGACACTTGTATTATCAGAAACTTCAAGTTCTATTTTTCTCCAATGCTTTTAAAATTTCAAAATATCTAAAAAATAACTAAATAAAACGGCAAAGCACTGCTTAATTATTTACTTTCATTATTATTACTTGTACTTCCCTGATAGCTTTTGAATTCATTTTGTTTTTACTTCTGTATTTGGACTGTCTATTTTTGAAATCTATTTGAGAACAATTTTCAGTTGGTTCACAGGTCAGTTTCTTCATCGTGTTAAGTTGCTCACTATTTGGAAGAAAAGGTTTTTCCATGATTGTTTTAGATTAGTTGCATACAATCAGTCCATCAATGAGCCTGTGTCATTTCATTATTTCTGTTCTCACCACTGGGGAACTGAGTGAAAACTCTAAGGAGGTGATAGAGTAGAATTGGTCTCCTGTTGCTAAAAAGAATTTATTTTCTATAAAAGCACACTAGAGAAGTCAGAGAGATGTGTTATTCAAAAGTCAAAACAATAAATCAAGTTTTTAAATTAGAGTTGTACTTTAAAAGCTACAAAATATGGATTTCAGGATATTTTATATAAAAATTTCAGATGTCTTTCAGCTTTAAAAACAATCCTCTAAGTTAATATGAACATAAAAGCCCTCCTTGGTCAAAAGGTCATGAATATTTACATGCACTGTACAATACATGAAAATATTTATTTGAAATAAAAAATAAGATCAGAGGTAAAATAGAATCAATATCAACGACAGAGTGAAAATTCTCAGCCACTTGGAATACTGGGACCTGTGTAAAGTACATAGTTCTACTGATGGCATTGCCACTTAATGTTTTAGAAACTCTAGGTATGAAACTACTTGAAATGAAACTTTTAATAAATATTATATTTCAATAATCTCAAAAACAGTCAAATTCTTTGGTTCAAGGCTTATTTTTTCTGAAATATTTTAGGAAAATAATCACAATTACTTCAAAGTTCAGCAAAATTATCATGATTGCTTAATGTTAAGAAAGGTGAAAAGTTGAAAATAACTGAAGCTAAGTGAATTCTATTTTATCTCATAATACTATGTAATTAATGAAATTTGTTTGTATGAAGACATGTTGTAAGCTTTGCTGCCATGTCATCTATAAAGATAAAGATGAATACATGGTATCAGTACATCAATTTTAAACACTTAATTAAGAAAACAATTGAGACAAATATACTAACATATTCCTGAGTTTCTTAGAGGTAGTGAAATAATTTGCCCACAAATTTCTTTAAAATTCATTTGCTATAAGCAATTTAGGGAAAATAAAATTTTAGATTATACTATTTTCCTGTAAGTAAATAATAAAAAAAACACAAAAAAAGAAGTTAAAAAAAAAAACAGAAACTGAACTTCATAGGAATTTGTTCCCATAGGGTGGGCTGTCATAACAAAAGATGCATACTGGAAGATTTAACTGCTCATTTTCTCTCAGTTCTGGAGGAGTCAAGTTCAAGATCAGAATATTTATCAATTTGGCTTCCTTTGTCTTCTTTCCTAGGGCTCGTTCCTCACATGACTGTCCCTAAGCACTACACAGCCATCTTCTTATGAGGGAACCATACGATCAGATTCACATTCTAGACATCTAGGGGTTTTGGATTTCACTGCAATCTATTTTTGTTTTGCCCCAACATTGTATTGGCAAGTTACAATTGTCTTTAAAAATAAAGTTATAACAGCAAGATTAGACCAACATTTTATAATGTACAATGGAATACCACTATCAAGCGGATGGAATGCTCTTTCTAAACTTTCATCCTCTGAAAGATGTTGTTAGTAACCGATAAGGTTAACATAAACCACTGTAGTATTTTTAATTAAAAATATAGAGATAAATCCATTATTGTTATTTTTCTGCTTTAGTATTATTGAGAAGGAAGTGAAAATTGATTGTCACTTTACTTTTTACATTAGTATAATTTTATTTTCCTTAATATATGAAGAAATTCCTTCCCATTTACTTTTTGACATTTTTCATCAAAGCACACATCTACCTGATGACTCAAATTTTATTGTTTTCTATTATTCTTTTTGTTGGTGGTGGGTTTTTTTTGTTTTTTTGTTTTTTGTTTGTTTGTTTTTTGTGTTTTTTTGAGACAGGGTTTTCCTGTGTAACAATCCTAGCTGTCCTGGAACTAGGTCTTGTAGGCCAGGCTGGCCTCGAACTCCCAGGAATTCACCTGCCTCTCCCTCTCGAGTGCTAGGATTAAAGGCATGCACCACCACGGCCCAGCCTGTTTTCTATTATTCTTAATTATTTTTTAAGTTAAAGCCTGCTTTTAATATTTTCTAAATTCTAATATTTTCTAAATCACACCTTCACTAATACTCTGGGAGACAGCATTTTTGTTGGAAGCTTCATGCTGGTAATGGTTGAAGATCTATTGTGAAATGAAGGATAAGTTGACCACAAATTTGCCCTCCTTCCTTTCTTTACTGAACAGTAGTGGTGCTAACTTACAGATTGCGGTACAGTTGTACCTTGGGTGGAAACCAATGGAGGCCGTTAATGTGGGATGAGAAGCACAGCACAGAATACAGATTTATTGGAACAGAAAGATACAAATGAATACAGAAGCCCACCAAGAGTGAGCTGAACTCTCCAGGGGAGAAAAGGTTGGGATAATCTTGTTGGTATTAGGGGAATAAGACTGTTCAATAGGAGGACAAAAGGCATTTTGGGTGTTGCAATGTTTGTGGTGACCCACTCTTGTCTATTGATCAAGTTGGAAATGCTGGCAATGCTCCACACAAGAACCATAAACTAACAAAAGCCCCAGTACCAGACATGAGGAACCTCCTTTCACGTGACTGGTCAGCTTAGCCCTTAGCATTCACTTCTGCTAACCATATAGACCATTGCTGTGACTGTGTGTTGCCTCTCAGTGGTTAAAGATAAGCACCTATTGCAAAGACACTGCACACTTAAGAATCAAGACTCAAATGATTCAAGCAGGATCTAACTTGAAAATCCTTTTCTTGCAATCTAGCTTCTGTGGTATCAGGAAATACTATGGATGCTTTCTTCTTCCCACAATAGGATCCTTGCTTCCTCTTCTTGACCTACATAAACTGACAGGTAAGCTTAATCAAGATCATTAGCATACCATAAGTGGTAGCAATAATGTCCGGGTGGAATAAAAGTCTATATGGTTGAAACCTCGCCAAAAGGGTAGCAGTTGACTTTTGTCTCACACTGCAAGCCTCCAGGTGATTTAGGTGTCTTTTACCTCCATGCTGCCTTCTCAAAAGCATTCATACAAATCCTTGACTACAGTATTTGGTTCAAAGATAGCAAATGAGCTTGTAAAATTTCAGTGTCTGAATTTTCACCCTCAGCTGAATTCTACCCTCTCAAAGTACAGAGAAGAAAGAGGGCCAGGGCTCCCCGAGTCTGCAGAATCATCGCTTGATAAGATCGATGTTCACTCAAAGCACTGTACAATTCAACAGTACAAACAATCTCCTGCCTTAAAAGAAGTGTAGAATAAAACATATCAAAGAAAAAACAAAATCTTGCAGATTCTACAATAAAACAAAGCTGAGACTCTCTAATAAGTTACGTACAGATAATTCACTTCAAAGGACAAAGAAAGTTTTAAAATATATTTATTTACAAGCAAATGAATGGGGAAGAAAGATGAGTAAGAAATGTAGTATCTAAAAGAAGGGGTTCAAGTCCAGGAGGCAAAGCTGAGTGTTAGGAGCTGTGGAATAGTTTAAGCTAAGGGAACCATTCCCCCAAACAAGCTTAAAATCTTTAGACTCTAAGCGTAAGATGCTATATCTGACACTGAGATGGATTGACTCACTGTGTAACGATAGCTGAAAGCACATTGTTTGCTCCTAAAGCAATACGGAGCAAAAGAGTTCAGGTTTAAGCGTTGCAGTGGCCCAGAGAGAAGTCATTTTTAGGTTGGAGTACAAAATAAGCCTGTAGTTCACAAAGCAAATAAATAAAACAAGAGATCTTGCAAGTCAATTGACTGTTGATTAAAATACATCATGACTAAAATAAATAAATAAAAACAAATGTAAGGCAAAATTTGTCTAAAAGATAATGTAAATATTAATTTAAAGATGCAGGAAAAAATTGGTCATTAATACAACGGAATTCTGGATTTGAATAAAAATATCTTGTGTACCCTAAACACAAGGTAACACAGCAGGCCTCCTGTGAACGGAAGGAGCCATGCTGTGCTTCTCCAACTAGCTTCTCACCGACATCTAACTATGACTGCTGGTAGTATACTTATTTTTTCTTTTGAAAATTCTTTTTATGATTTCAAAATAGATGCTTGGGTATTTTTTCTAATTATAGTTAATTTTATAACAACATACATACCATGAAGATTAGGAAATTTAACATTAATGAAGTTTTTATATTAAAGAAATTTGATTTTGAGAGTTTTCCAGTGAACAGATCAACTATACAAAAGCCAGTGCCTTTTTTGTTTTTAATATTTCTAATCCATCCATCTATCTATCTGCAAATATAACATTGTGATTAATTCCAAGACCATTTTAATTTAGAGACTTAGAATCTATATCTTGTATCCCAATTTAAAAATCTAAAACACCAATTTATATTAATGAAGTTTCTTGAAACTAAACTCCACCCCCATTTTCTCCTCTATGTTCATATAATCTCAAAATGGCTTCCAAAAGACAAATTAGTTCATTCCCACTGCCATGAGGAATTATTTCCTTTCTTCTCACTTGAGATTATTTTTATGTCTTTTGCCAGTTCTCTATAAACAAATGGAAACAAAGAACATTAAAATATACATCTTGACAGGGGTTTATATGTGACATTTCCTTTTAGAAGGTCCGTAAGTTATAAGCTGATTGGCCCATTAGCTCATGCACTTCGGATGTGGCAGGGTCAGAATCCTTTATTGTACATCACCAAGGGCGTTTTATACCTAACCCAGACAGGTGGGCCAACAGGACTTAATATTTAACTATTCTCTTTCTGTTTTCTTTTTAAAGCTATTCCATTCAAAAAAGATATGGAAGTATCGAGTTAAAGAAGGTGCAAAAACAAAGAGATGGTGCTGACGCATCTTTAATTCCAACACTCAGGAGGCAGAGGCAGATGAATTTCTGAGATCTAGGCCAGCCTCGTCTCCAGAGTGAGTTCCAGCACAGCTAGGCTACACAGAGAAATAATGCCTGGAATAAAAAAAAAAAAAAGCAAAATAAATAAATAAATAAAAATAAAAGAATTTTTAAAATCTTCAATAAATGATTTATTTATTTTCTTTTTAGTTCAGGAGAAGAAAAGAAATTTACTCTTAATAGTCAGCCGCTGAAGATGCGCCCAACACCCATCTTCGCAATAGACAGTCACTGAAGATATGCCCAATACCCATCATCACACACCACCCAGTAACTCCACAAACAGTTGCTTATTCTCAACTAAACTGATTGGATAACTTAAACATATTCCTTAATGACAGAAAAATACAGACGTGTGAAATCACTTTATCACATTCCATTAGTGAGGAAATATACTATGTCCTAATTCATAATTCAACAAGTATAAAACACTTTGGGACACTGCCAGACAATGGATATGCAGTCAATTCCCCAAGAAGACAGAGTGAGTATCAAAAAATATGCTAACCGATATAATTTTAAAATTGCTTTGGAAATTTTCAGACAATATTTACCAAAAAACCTTGTCATTGCATGAATTTCTGGCTTGGTTCTTGATCTGACTGTGGAAGCATGACTGTATCCAGACCACGTCCATTCTCCTCACCTATTTTTCCACATATAATCCTTAATATAAGGAAAATACAAATTTTAAAACAATAGAATTTTATCTTTCCCCAACCAAAATGGTAAAGATCAAGTGAACAGCTGAAAAAAATGGTGAGTTTGTACAGATAGCATGCTTGCTCAATGTTGGTGGAATTAAAACCTGAAAAAGCAAGTCAGGAAATAAGTGTGGATAATTCTTAAAAGGCTAAACGAAAGCAAATTTCTCACATGACCCAGCGAGACTACTCATTAGCTGCACATGGGACTTGACACCATACTCCAAAGGTACACTCAGCTGCACTCATTGCTATTCTATTTATCACGGCTAGGAATAAAAAAAAAGTGTCTTTCAATTAATGAGTTAATAAAGAAAATGCAGAACATAGACGCAATGTAATGCTATTTAGCTGTAAATAAACATAAAATTATGAAATATGTAGGTAAATGGATAACTATAAAATTATTGAATGAGGTAACACAGACCCAGAAAGACTAATGTCACATTGATCTCTCTCATCCATTGTTCCTAACTCAAAATACTCAGCTGTGAGTATAGAACATGACATAACCATAGATAACAGAAAAGTATACAGAGATGAGGGTGGGAAGGGGAAGAAACATAGAGAAAGCAAAATACAACTGATACAAAGGGAGAAAAGGGATAAGTGGAGAGAACCTTTATTTAGTGAGAGAACAAAGAGAACAAAGTAGAGAGAGAGAAAGAAGAAGGAGGAGGAAGAGGAGAAGGAGAGGAGGAGGAGGAAGAGGAGAAGGAGGAGGAGGAGAAGAAGGGGAGGAAGAGGAGAAGGAGGAGGAGGAAGAGGAGAAGGAGGAGGAGGAAGAGGAGAAGGAGGAGGAGGAGGAGGGATAAATAATACTGAGGACGATGTCTTAGGAAAGCCATAGGAATCATGTTACTTTGCATTTCCCTAGACTACCACATAGTGCATCATTTAAGTATATAGTGTACATATGTATATTTATTAAATTAAGTTATACCATTTGGGGCTGTTCTGAAGAATCATAGACTATCAAACAAAACCCCTGTACCTCCTCTCCAGCTGTTGGTTGACTCCAAAAATGATACTGGCGATTGCGTTTGGTTGCCTCTCAGAGATTGAAAGTAAGTCAGTATTGTGGAAGACTTTGTCCTCTTCAGATACAGGACCAAAAGGGTTTGAGGTGGATCTGACTTGAAAACCTCCTGGCTGAGAACTGAGAATTACAGTATGAGAATTATTGTAGAAGCTTCGCTGGGAAAGAAGCAACTAGTAGTGTTACCCAGAGATGCTTATGAACCAAGATAATAACCAGCAAGACAAAATACCTCTTAAGTTGCAATAGTGGCACTTGTAACTTGGTGATAACCAACACCTATCTAATAGAAAATTAGGCATGGTACTAGAAACTACCCANACAGGACCAAAAGGGTTTGAGGTGGATCTGACTTGAAAACCTCCTGGCTGAGAACTGAGAATTACAGTATGAGAATTATTGTAGAAGCTTCGCTGGGAAAGAAGCAACTAGTAGTGTTACCCAGAGATGCTTATGAACCAAGATAATAACCAGCAAGACAAAATACCTCTTAAGTTGCAATAGTGGCACTTGTAACTTGGTGATAACCAACACCTATCTAATAGAAAATTAGGCATGGTACTAGAAACTACCCAATGACCCAAGGTAAGTGAGGTCATCATTTCTAAGTGATTATATATGTCCATATCTGCCAATAAGTGGGACTCTCACCAATTGTCCCAGTAGTTTCTGTCATTTATAAAAACAAGGTGAATAAGCACCTTAATTGAGAAAATCCTTCTGCCACTTGGCCTGTACGCTATTGCAGGTGGCATTTGCTTGATTAATGTTTTATGTTAGAAGGACCAGCTCACTGGCAGCAGATGCCACCCTCTGGAGCAAGCAAGGAAGCAACATATCCCCATGACCCTTGCTTCAGTTTGTGCCCTGACTTTCCCTTGGTGATAGTGTGTTACCTGTAAGTAAAAGAAAGTAAATCAACTCCTCTCCAAGTTGCTTTTAAAAAGTCTTGGTGGATTTATCACAGAAATAGAAAGCAAATGGAGACACCCCTTATCAATGAAGTATCCTTTTGGANAGGTGAATAAGCACCTTAATTGAGAAAATCCTTCTGCCACTTGGCCTGTACGCTATTGCAGGTGGCATTTGCTTGATTAATGTTTTATGTTAGAAGGACCAGCTCACTGGCAGCAGATGCCACCCTCTGGAGCAAGCAAGGAAGCAACATATCCCCATGACCCTTGCTTCAGTTTGTGCCCTGACTTTCCCTTGGTGATAGTGTGTTACCTGTAAGTAAAAGAAAGTAAATCAACTCCTCTCCAAGTTGCTTTTAAAAAGTCTTGGTGGATTTATCACAGAAATAGAAAGCAAATGGAGACACCCCTTATCAATGAAGTATCCTTTTGGAGAAACCGGGAACCTTTATAAAAAAACATAGCTGGTCAAAATAGAGAGAACAACTGAAAAGTGTGATACCAACGTCGAATTCATACATTGTCAACACACACTCTGCACTTAAGCTCAAAGAAAATGCAGGGATATGCAACAGAAAGGTTATAAGAGGGAGAAGGCAGTTTTTCAAAACATTATAATCTAAATGTGACAGGAAAACTCCAGTCTTTAATGTACCCAGTGGAGGTGGCCTGGACCACACAGTTCCAGGAAGCCTAGCTCTTGTGGCCATGCGCAGAACTCACCGACAGGTTTTACACCTGTATCATTCATTTCCCTTTAAACTCAACACAGACTCTCAGCATGCAGAGGGGTTCCTGACTGCACCCGCACTGCTCCCAGGAAATTTCATTCAGACATCTCTGGAGTCATCCTTCAGGAAGGATTATACTCAGAAAGCAGTACAGATCCATCCCTATGGAAGCTCAGGAGACTGTCACTCCAGACAGCAGAGACTTCTGTCTCTGTTTTAATTTAACCTTTTTCCTGTGCACTGTGACTGTCTTCACGTTTTAGGTAACCTGGTATCCCATTCTCCAAGCCTTTTTCTTTATTCTGTGCTTAAGTTTCTGACAGTGAGGTCAGGATGCTTCTCAGGAGTCTTGGATAGTTCCTCAATACACCCTCCTTCTGAGAAAATAAGTTCCAATTTCCAGTTCAAAAAGACAAGAAAGAGAAAGATGCAGAATTAATTTAAAACACTACTTTAGCAATTAAATAGTTTTTAACAATGAAAAGCCCAAAATAATGGGTATGCCTTTTCTTGTGAGTTACTATTCACAATAAAGAACCAAAAGGAATACAATGAAGGGAGGGAGAAAGGAAGGGAGGAAAGAGAGAGAGAGAGAGAGAGAGAGAGAGAGAAGGAAGGAGAGAGGGAGGGAGGGAAGGAGAGGGGAGGGAGATTGAGAGAGAGAGAAGAAATCAGGATTCAGTGGAAGAACCAAGTAAGCTCCAGCCATGGCGGAGAGCTTTAGCAGTTAAAGGTTGCTGGGTAGGGAAAGGCAGTTTTCTTCAGGGAAGAAGAGGCTGGTAACTGTGCACACGCTTCAGTGTGTGGCCCTACAGTCATGCACATATGGGCACACTGATTGGACTCAGTGGGCTATGAAAAGAGGGCGTGAAGTTACAGGGAACTGAAATGAAGTTGGAGAGAGAGTGTGGGGGTTCTTTTGACCAGAGTAAATTGTATACTTGAGTGAAATTATCAACAAATAAATAACATAAACATACATTTTCAGCTGAATCAATTTCTTAGCAGAAATGCCAAGAAATCAGAGGAGGGGTGGCTTATAGAAAGATGTGATACCAAGCTTCAGAAAAAGTTTGAATAACACTAGGTAGGGGGACTAGGCAGTCAGAGTGTGTGTTCAGGAGGCACGGGAATCATGCTGGGAACACTCCAGAAAGGCCACAGCAGGAGAGGAAGACTTCACACCTTTCCTCCCACAACATCCTTTTCCCCATCAGTGTCTACAATGCTGGTGGACAAGTTTCCTGTCGCTAGAAGCAACTTCATCAACTTCTGCTCAATATAGCTATTCGTGAGTTATTCCAGCACATATCTGCAACAGAAGGAGATGTCAGAACTTTTTCACACAGCAGATTCAGATGAGCCACGATCAGCAGGAAGCCTTGATACCCATTTTGAAAACTGCCATAGCTGATGATAATAATTCTGTCATAATAATAGCTACAAGCTCCCTACAAATGCACAATTACCGTGGTTGGGGAAAATTCTGGCCACATAAATTGTGCTTTTTTATATTTTTTCCCTTAGCAGAGCAAAAGTTTGGCCATTGTGGCAGAAATTGGTACTCTTCTTTTAAGTTCATACTGTTGTAATTCTCAAGTAGTAAGACACAACCTGAGGTTTAAGATTAATGTGGGTTTACTTTTCCATCTCCTTTGGAACAAGCCAAAGCCATTTGACTAAATCTGAGGACAGAATATTACTGTAAGTGATATGAACATATTCTAATCAGCCTTTCAATAACAGTCAGGTTTATTCCTTCTCATGTGTGTACATTTGTTACAATGAAGATATATATCTGGAATGATACAACTACCTTGAAGCATGCGATCAAACTAGGTTTTGAGACTGCTAGCCTAGTAAAAGGAAGGAGACCACATTATTGACTATACCACAATTTCCAGGCCAAGCACATGTCCATTGTCTATTGAAAGTTATATTTATAAAATAAGCTTAATTTACATAAACCTAATTTTTTAAATTTTCCTTTCAAGATTAATCCTAAAAAAAGATAGAATACAATAATCTATGTGCATTGTTGAAAATATTTAGAATCCTGTCTGGAGCAAGCCAGATAACTCAGTGTCTCCAGAGCTGCCAACCTGAGTTTGGTTTCCAGAACCCTTATAATGGAAGGACAGAATGAGCCTCAGCACATTGTCACCTGGCTTCCATTTGTGTTTTATAGCATGACTGCATCTCACATTAAGTGCATAAATGCTATAAGAATCTTTACACAGAATTCAAGCTACCTTGAGGCTATATTTCAGAAATATCTTTAGAAATAATTAATAGAGAGTGATTTCTTCCTGCATTAATAATATATTGCTGCCACTCTTTGTTCTTTATTAAACAAAAGAGATAGTTAAGTAAGGGTGAACTAGAGCAAGCGCTACACTGTGCAACCTCTGTAAGAGCTTTCAAAACACACTTTCAGATTATTTAAGTGTTCCCGGCTTTAGGATTCCTTAGATTTCTATAATTATTTTTTATTTTTATTAAAAGTTTCTACCTCCTC
>LOEQ01007278.1:31566-45982 GCA_001685075.1 Bramus lutescens | reverse complement strand
TGCCTTTTTGTCTTAATGACAGTGTCCTTTGCTTTACCGAAGCTTCTCAGTTTTAGGAGGTCCCATTGATTCAATGTTGCTCTTATTGTCTGTGCTGCTGGGGTTCTAAGTAGGAAGTGTTCTCCTGTGCCCATCTGTTGTAGACTACTTCCCACTTTCTCTTCTATCAGGTTCAGTGTGTTCAGATTAATATTAAGGTCTTTAATCCATTTGGACTTGAGTTTTGTGCATGGTGATAGATACAGGAAGAAATCACTCTCTATACACTGTTCCAATGTGTCACAGAGAAATCCTGACTATTTGACTTCAGTTTTTAAAACAAAACCATCTCACTTTGCCTAAAAATCAAAAGGGAAGGCATATGTATGGATATAGGAAATATTTTTATCAGTATTAGTAACAACCCAATAATTATCTTCTTCCTTTCCACCAGACCTGCCTAATTATTAGTTTCTAAATAATATAAGTGAAGAACCAAGTTCCTCCATTTTGTCCTCTGCCTCCATCTTGTGTCTTCTGTAAGCCATTTTCTGTAAAACATTCCAGTCCTCAGAAATGGCTAGGGGCAAAATTAACAGGGTAGTCATCTGGAAAGTATAGATAACCACAGAATGTCCCCACCCAAAGGTCAGCCAAAAAGAAAACTTGACAAGCAACAAGTGAAGATCGAAAATAAAAATCTGTGAAAATTCCAGAAGCAGAAGCCAATCAGGATTGAACCTGTCACCCCAAACCCTGCTACAGGGTTTTGCCTTTAAATAATGCTCTCTAGAAGGGTTGGGTACCTCCTCTTGCTGCTACACTGAGGAAGTCCAGGTTGGCTTACAATTACATGCATAATAATAAAACTTGCTTTTGCATTTCAAAAAAAGAAATAATTAATAAAAGAAATTATATTTGGAAATAAAACAAATTTATTTAAACTAAAATCAATTTAGGGAAAGGGGCACTTCTTGGTTGTAGAGTAATTGCCTAGCACATTGAGGATCTAGGTTTGAACTCTAGAACCCCCAAAACAAATATACAAACAAGTAAATAAACACAAATATAAATGTTCAATAAAATATTTATAATTTATTATTTAATAGGTGTAACATGAGAGGGCCTGCTTGTTGGGGTTTCTGTCCCACCCTGTACCCCACAGAGGGCATGCCCCAAAGAAAGTCACACAGAGATCTCCATAAGTTATAAAACTGATTGGCCCATTTGCTCAGMCTWCTTATTAGCTCTTGTAGCTTATATTAACCCATTATTCTGATCTATGTTAGCCACGTGGCTCAGTACCTTTTTAGTCGGTTCGTCCAGTGTACAACGGAGAAACCATCAGACCCGACCTCTGCAGGAATGGGCTTCCTCCTTTCCAGCATTCTCCTGTTCTCATTGCCCTGCCTCTACTTCCTGTCCGGTTGACCCGCCTATACTTCCTGCCTGGCCAATCAGCGTTTTATTAAAATACATGATTGACAGATTACAGACAATTCTCCCGCAACAAATAGGTATTTCTATCCTTAAATAGCATACTCTTTTAAATAATGATTCAAATTCATACCTTACAACTTTGAGAAAAAATATACAATTCAATTAGTTCTTAAAATGACTTCAGAAAAAAAAAACTATATTCTTTAACATTAGTCAAAACACACTGTATGCAATAAGAGAATTCCTGGTTAAAGAAACAAGCATTTTTCTAATAGAAAACTGTGTTTTCAAAGCTTAGAATTAAAAGTGTGAGTCTCCTCTTGATTGTAGACAGTTTATACTTTGCATATGAAGGAATGCTCTTGCATGTAAAATGCTAACCTCAGTTCTGCATCTCTTTGCAAGGTGTGAAAACTGAAGCTGGCAAGAGAAGAGATGAGTTCTAGTTACTTCTTTCATACAGAACAAATATTTTATATGTCTTAGTAATTATAAAGAAAAAGAAAAACCTTTGTTCTCCAATTGAATTGTGCTGTTCTTACCCAGGCTGTTGTGAAGCTAGACTTAAGCTGGAAGAAAACTCAGAACTCATGTAGGGTACAGGTTCCACTAATGTCAATATAGACATTTCTAGAACAAGAATTACTGGCACACCCTCATTTTGATCGTGTTTATTGTCATTATTTTCTTTCTGATAACATAAATGCTTCTTTGAACATTTGGTTATTTTTCCTGAGTAGCTATCTATCAATTCAAAGAGAGAGGCCAAGTTCGAAATCACATTTTGGAAAGATTAAAGTAAGTGAAGTTGAATACACAGGATGCTCTTAAGGATTTAACAATATTGCTAATGTTTCTGGCTTTCAAAATTATGGGTCCCCAATGTTTTCCTTGATTATTTAAAGTCTGGTATAATTTAAAAATATTCCTCTTGTGTGTGAGAGAAAGAGAAAGAGAGAGAGAGAGGGACAGACAGACAGACAGAGTGAGACAGACAGACACACACACATACACACACTGAGAGACAGACAGACAGACAGACAGAGACACACACAGACATACTCGGGGGGGACAGACAGACAGACAGACAGAGACACACACACGGAGGGGGGGACAGACAGACAGACAGACAGAGAGACACAGAGAGAGAGAGAGAGAGACAGACAGACAGACAGACACACACACACAGAGAGACAGACAGACAAACACACACACAGAGAGACAGACAGACACACACACACACAGACGCACACACACAGAGACAAACAGACAGACAGACAGACAGACAGACAGAGAAACACATAGAGAGCTTGTATCACATGTACTCATTCTATATAAGTGTTTTGTGTTAATATGTGTACATACTATACACATAGGTTACAGAAAAAAGGAAGAGAGGGAAGGGAAAGAGAGAGATCTTGTGAGCGTAAAAGAGTATCTCTGATTCTTCACAGAATGTATTACAAGAGTATTTGTGTCTCTAATCAAACCTACATGATTCTCATTTGATACATCAAAATGCATAAATGTATAAATCAGTGCAGCTTGATTGCTGGCACTCATATGTTGTTATGTTTAAAAATACTTTAAAATTATGATTTCACTTAATTTGAATGACATTGGCACTCTATATAAAGTAATGGGTTCAATCTGCTTGTAGACAGTGTGGGGAGAGAAAAGATGAAGACAGACACTTCTTAGAAACAGTGCTTAGAAGCAGAGGGATGAAGATGGATGAGAAAATGTCAGTGATTCTGAAACCAAGGTACCAATTTGAAAAATTTGTGAAAATTAGTTTAACACCACATAGGGGTGTGGTTGTACCTGGTAACTACAGAAAAATCAACCTCTAAAGATCATTTTAAACTTTTCTTCTAAATTTTTGAAATTATATTTTAATTAATTAAATATTATAATTTAATTATAATATCTCTCCCCTCTCATTCCTCACTCCAAACCCTCACACATATCCTTAAACACTCTCCTTAATGTTTATACCCTTCTTTTTTTCTAGTTATTATTGTATGAACATATGCATATACATATATTCCTAAATTTAACCTGTTTAGTCCATATAAGGACCGGCCATTTGGCACTGGGCTTAAAAACAGTGTATAAATACTTTAAGTCTAGATCCGAGATCCTTGTTTCTCTTCCTTTTTTTCCCTTGTCTTGGAATTTAAAGATAAAATTGTAAGCTAATAAGCATTTGCTTTAGGGCAGCCCTGATTTGAGATAATCACCATTGCTGTAATTTTGAACTGCTGTTAACTTAATATAAAGAGTGGTTTGTTCCACAACTTAAGATCCTTTTAACATTTAGTTCCTAACCACTGGTTTTCTAAATCCTCAAGGATTATTGTGTTTTATTTTTTATTAAGGGCTCCATTAACTTACTAAGAAGTTTCCACAGAAACTTCTAGCTGACCTTGATAAGAGTCTATGAAGTTAAAATATAAAACAAAATATAAATGCCAACAGGACAACCATTTTATCAGTTTACTAGGTCATGGCAGATGCTGTCAAAACATGAAAAGTTACCTGGCTAAAGAGGTATACAAAGTGATTTAATATTGAACATGCAACTCTGAGTATTATGTTGCATTACAGAGGTAGACTATTTGCTTTCTTTTTTGTCATTATTTAGTCAATAAACAAGATGATATTTGAAATTTAAATTGTGTGTCTATTGTACATTTATAGATTCAAATTCATGTACTGACTGACATAAAGTAATGAATTTTTAAGAAAAGGGATGTTATCAGTTTGAAAGTCTTAGATATAATGGAAGAGCTCCTCTCTTGATTTTCTTTCAAAATACAGTCCTCATTCACTAAGACTCGCAAAAGATATGAAATGCTGTAAAGTATGCAATCATGACTACTTTATTTTGTTTAATGAAAGAAACATGAGATCCACTTTTGTAACAAAGTGGAAATAGAGTATAATATTCTAAAACTAATTTCTAAAAATTATTCACCAGACACATCTGAAAACCTAATGATTGCTAAATAACAGCTTGCCATATTTCCTTTTCTGCAGCTTCCAGTAAACAGGATTCTAATTCCTATTTCTTAAGGTAGACCCAATTTAATTATTTATACAAATGAGATTATGTTGTATTTGTCCCTCTGAGACTGACTTGCTCTAGCAATCATTATGTCTTCATGTTGTCTCACAGTAGACTATGTTTCTTTCTTAAGGTGGGGTAATAATGCATTGTATGTATAAATCACTTTTTAACATATATTAGTTGTACAAAGTAATGGATGGATATGCTATGCTCACACAGAAATATAATGCCTCTCATTCAAATCAACTCTACTATTGTTCCTTACACTTCTCTACCTTTCATGATATTAACATGGCCAGTCTAGTCAACATATGAAGAAAATCATCCTGTATTTGTCTTCTTTTATTGGCTTATTTCATTAAGTATTATCTCAGTTCCACCCAGTTTATGCAGTTACAGGGTTTTGTTTGTTTGTTTGTTTTGTCTTTTGTGGTTTTTTTTGTTGTTGTTGTTTTGTTTTTGTTTTCAAGACAGGGTTTCTCTGTAGCTTTGGAGCCTGTCCTGGAACTAGCTCTTGTAGACCAGGTTGAACTCACAGAGATCCTCCTGCCTCTGTTTCCTCAGTGCTGGGATTAAAGGCTTGTGCCACCACCACCTAACTTGCAAATGCAGTTTTTTTTAATGTCTCCATTGTTTGTATATTTCTTTATCATTCATCTTGTAAAGGATACCTATACTGATACTATACCTTGTTTGTTGCAAACACTGACATGATAATCAAGGCTTTGAAGACATCTCTGTAACAAACCGAATTTGATTCCCTTGGGTGTAGACCCAGAAGTGCAGTGTGAATGGGAAACTAATACACACTTACAGCAGTAGTGTCTGAGAGCTCATCCCCTGCCCTTAGCTCCCGAATCCTTGTCAGGTTTCGTTGTTTTCTTTCTCAATGATATACATTCTGACAGGGCAATTTAGCTTGCATTTGCACTTCCCCAAGGACTAAAAATATTGAAACTGTTGCCATAGAGTCATTGTGCATTTGTGTTTAGACATTGAAAGAGTCTGGTTCACAAACCTTCTTTCCTGGGTAGGTCACTCTCTCTCCTGCCTTCCTGTCTTCTAACCTGGTGGTGCCATCTAAAAACCTAGAAGCCCAGTTCCAGACAGCGGCTCATAAAACCTTTGCTCCCAAGAAACTTCTGCAGCATAAGTCACTTTGTCCCTTTCCAAACTTACCCATGTCCTCCCATTTTTCCCTGCCTATAGCTATTTCTTCACCCGCAAGCCCTAGTAGCTTTAGAACCCGTTTTCTTTATGAATCACTTTGATTGAAGAAGACACTCTTTTTTCTCTCTCTTGCTTCCCTTTAACTTCTGCTCTCTAGACACAGATAGTCTAAATACCAGACGTACAGTTTGGAAGCCATTTTTCCCTGGTCCAATTAATAAACTCACCCCCCAACTGTACCTGGCCTAGATAAGATCATACATCCCCTTTACTGGTGTTATCCACAATATATCAGATTGCTACATCAAATATATAATCAAAGAAATAAGTTTATATGAACAAACCAAATTCTAAAAATGAAATCAATTTGAATGACTAAGACATTATGTCTCCCATCAAAGTCTCTGGTTCTATAAAAGTTTTTTCCAATGATAACTACTTATGTACCCAAGGATACAGAATCCTAAGAACAATAATAAAATTTATCAAATAACTGAATGCATTTAAGGAAAATATGAATTAACATTTCACTGAATTCCAGAATGATAATAATAAACTCTTGAGTTATGTCAAAGGAAATACTGACACATGACTGAATGAAATCATGGACAGAATTTAACATTTGAGGAATGAATTCAATTGAGATATAGTATCATTGAAGATAACACAAGCTAAAGTAAAGATGACATTGAAAATTTTATTATTACAATTATAAAACCTAGAGGGAAGCCTTAAATATAGAACAAAATAAGCAAAATAAGGAGTAGCAGTACTCAAAGGATCTAGAAAAAAATAAGCAATGTATAAGGAACATGTTTAGAAAACACAGGAAAGGGATATACAGAAAATGTGGTATAGCATCAGAAACTAAATATTCCAGATATTAACACAGATGAGGGAGAAGAAACCCAGGTTGCTTATATTTGCTAGATAATTAACAAAATCGTATAATAAAACCTTCCCAAACTAAGGAAAGACACACCATACATAACAAAAAGCACACAGAACTACATGTAGAGTAGACAAAAAAGAAACAGTGCATTATTTATAACTGTTAAAACACAGGATATGCAGAGAAAAGAAAAAATAATCATTGAAATTCATCAGAGAAAATCACAAGTTAAAGAAACACAAAGACAAGCATAATAACACTTATAAGAAAACATATTATTTTTCAATAGCAATTTGGAAAACCAAAAGAACCTGAAGCAACACACACCAATTTCTAAAAATAAAACAGGAAAAATAAAGAAAGGAAGAAAGAAAGAAAGAAAGAAAGAAAGAAAGAAAGAAAGAAANNNGAAAGAAAGAAAGAAAGAAAGAAAGAAAGAAAGAAAGAAAGAAAGGGAAAAAATCACAAGATTTGTAATCTTGACTTTTGTACCAGGCAAAAAACATATAACATAACTAAAGGAGAAAGAGAAACTTTGCCTGGTCCAAAGAGCCTAAAAATTAAACTAAGCAGATCACTGGAAGCAGTGCTTTTGAAGACAGAAATAAACAAACCAATGGATTCTAAAATGAAAACAAATAGTGATTATTTAATGTTCTATGAATAACAATAAAGAACAAAATAAGCAAATATCAACTGCAATCTATACACACCTTTCAATAATTATAAATATTAGTGGCCTCAATTTTTCAATCAAAAGATACAGCTCAATTCCTTCAATCAGTTGGACATTTGGTCAAAAAAAAATTGAGGAATCACAGAATTAAGTAACATCTTACATCAAATGTACTCCAGAAATAGTTCCCAGAGGCTGTGAGCTGGAAGTGACCTGAACCCTTCTCTGATTACTAACTTTCATGGCTACACAATGTCCTTTGCAGGATTCCATTGGAGGGAAGCAACCAGCAGTCCTACCCAACTATAATATACAACAATGACTAGCACAATAACCTTAAAATTACAGTAGAGGCATGCTTCCTTTGACAGTAACCAAAAGCTCTCTAATTGAACTTCCGGCCTTGCTCAACAAAAGATAAATCTTTCTTGGAACTGGAACCTAACAACTACTCAATGATAGTGAGCTCATGGATCTTGGAGGAGACTCTACAATCTTCAATTTAGTAGTCCCACATATTTTCTAACAAAAATCTAATCATTTGTAGTTATACTCACAGAAAATACAATCCTCATCTCTCACCAAATAACTTTCTCTTTGTGTAACAGTGACTGTTACAAACCACAAAAGCAAAAGAAAATAAAAAAAGAGCAGAAAACCAAAACAAAATAAAACAAAGCCACAACCAAACAAAACACAGTTTCTCAATATGATGTTTTCTAGCTCCATCTATTTGCCTGCAAATTTCAAGGTGTCATTTTTCTCTGCTGTGTACTGCTCCATTCTATAAATTTACCACAATATCCTTATCCATTCTTTGGTCAAGGGTCATTTATGTTGTTCCCAGGTTTTTACTATGACAAACAATGCTGTTATGAACATAGTTGAGTACATGTCCTTGTGGTATGATTGAGCATCCTTTGGGAATATATCCAAAAGTGGTATTGCTGGGTCTTGAGGAAGTTTGTTTCCTAATTTTCTGAGAAATTGCCATACAGATATCCAAAGGGGCAATACCAGCTTGCATTCCCACAAGCAATGGAGGAGTGTTCCCTTTACCCAACATCCTCTCCAGCATAAGTTATCATGAGCTGAGTGAGGTAACACACACCCAGAAAGATGATTCTCATATGTACTCGTTCATAAGTGGTTTATGAACATAAAGCAAAGAAAATCCGCCTACAAATCACAATCCCAGAGAACCTAGACAGCAAGGAGGACCTTAAGAGAGGCATACATGGATCTATCTAATCCACATAAAAAGTAGTAAAAGATAATATCTCCTGAGTAAATTTGGAGCACGGGGACTATGGGAGAGGGTTGAAGGAGAGGGGAGAGACAGAGAGGGGAGCACAAAAAATGTAGAGCTCAATAAAATCAATTTTAAAAAGCCTATAGTCCCAGTGGATACATTTGCAAAACACTACCTAAGCTAAGTCTCAGGGATCATTACAAAAAGAGGGGTTAGAGGGCTGGAGAGATGGCTCAGCGGTTAAGAGCATAGCCTGTTCTTCCAAAGGTCCTGAGTTCAATTCCCAGCAACCACATGGTGGCTCACAACCATCTGTAATGGGGTCTGGTCCCCTCTTCTGGCTTTCAGGCAAACACACAGACAGAATATTGTATACATATTAAATAAATAAATATTTTAAAAAATAGAGGGGTTAGAAAGATAAGACACAGGGGACCCCGAAATTCCCAGTGAGAGTGTGTTACCTAGATAAATGAGAAATTACACCAATAAAACTTAACCAGTGTAAGCGTCCAAATGTAAGCTGAACAGGGACAGCACAAATGGATATGACAAAGTGGATGAAGGAAAGCCTAAAAGTCCTCAACTCTACAAAAATAATGACAGTCAACCAAGGAATGCCTAGAGTGGAAGAAATAGTCTTACACATAGAAGAGAATAACAATTATTTTTCCAGTGCCCATTTATCCAGTGTGATCAGCCCTGACAACATACATATGCATAACTTTATAATGACTGAACAGGTTGTATTTAGGTATATATGTATATACATGCATACATTCATATACACATGCTTTAAAAATTAATAAGCAAAGAGAACATGGATTTGAAAAGGAGCAAGAGGGCATGCAGGAGGTTTTGGATGGAGGAAAGGGAAGGGAGAAATGTTCTAACTGTGTATTATAGATTCATAAAGAAAAAAAATTAAAAAATGGATCTAATACATAACTACAGAATAGTCTACCCAAATGCCAAATAATGAACATTATACTCAGCAGCACATAGAAACTTCTCTAAAATAGAACACATGCTGGAACACAAAACAAACTTTAAGAAATAGAGAAAAATTGAATTTATTTTATATACCATATCCAACCATTAGGAAATAACACTTAAAATTTCCAGCAAATAAACCCTGGTAATTGTTTAAAGACATGGATGTTAAGCAATTCATACTGAATGATGAATGGATCAAGGAATAAATCAAGAAATAAATGAATATATTTCTGGAACTAAATGAAAATGAAAACACAACACAACAAAATCTTTGGGACACATTAAGAACAGTTTTATGAGAGAAGTTTATAGTGTATTCTACATTAAAAAAAACCAGAAAGAGCAGAAATAAATGACTTAATTATACAGCTGAAAATTTTGGAAAAACAAAAACAATCCAAACCCCCAAACACCACATGGCAAGAAATAATAAGAATCAAAATTGGAATTAATGAAATAGAAACAATAAGAACATTATAAAGAATTAATCAATATGAAAGCTGGTTCTTTGAGAAGATAAACGAAGATGACAGACACTTGGCTCAACTAACCAAAGAAAGTGCTAACCCAAATTAACAGGATCAGAATTGAACAGGGAGTCAAAAACAAACACTAAAAAATAAATATAAATAAAAATAGTCTAAGGAATACTTTAAGAACCTAAGTTACATTAAGTTGGAAAATATAAAAGCAACACATGAATTTTTTGATTAATCCCAGCTACAAAAGTTAAATCAACAAGAGAACCGTAACATAAATAGACCCATAACAAAAGAGGAGATTGAAGCAGAAATAAAAGGTCTTCTGACCAAAATATGTCTAAAACCAGGTGTATATTCAGTGCAGAAACCTACCAAGCTAACACTTCTTAAATTCGTTTTAAAAAGAAGTGGAAAGCTTACTTCCAAATGAATTCTTTGAAACTGGTATTGCTCTAATTATTAACTAAGTTTAAAACTAAAATATGTAGCATAAATCCCTGATAATAAGAGATACAAAAAAAAACCTTCAAAAAGGTTCAATAAAATACCAGCAAACCAAATAGAAGCACATTTCAGGAACAGTCACCATGATTTAGTTGCCTTTAATCTACAAATCTCAAGGTTTATTTAATATACATAAGTCAATAAACATAATAAATATATAAATGGACTGAAAATTATGAGATCATCTCAAGAAATAGAGGTGTGTGGGGAAACATAATTGAGAAAATTAAGGCACACTTTCATGATAATAGAGAGAGTAGGACTAAAGGAAGTACACCTCAAAATTAAAAAAAAGGCTAGGCTTAACAGTCAAAATTTTCTTAAGCAGAGAAAAACTTGAAGCAATCCAGAAAATACAAGCAGCTAGACAGGGCTGCCTACTATCCTCAAACCATTTTAATGCATATTTGGAAGCAGTCCCAGGAGTACTAATGCAAAGAAGAAAATAGAAATTAATAGGAAAAGAAGAATTCAAAGTTCTTCTCTTTCCAGATAATATATTATTCCACTACAAAACTTTTAAATATGATCAAATATCTCAGCAGCATGTAAGCATACAAAATCAACTTACAAAATCAAAAGTTTCATATACACCAACAGAAAACACACTGAGGAAGAAGTCATGAACATAGTACCACAAAAATAGCAAAAATCCTGTAATAAGAGTAACCAAGGGGTTTAAAGATCTTTTAGTGAAAACTTCAAATCTCTGAAGCCAGGGATTGGGAAAGACACTAGAAAGTGGAATTACATCCTGCATTCATGGATGGGTATAAACAACATTGTGAAATGAAAATGGCCATTGGACCCAAAGCGTTTTACATATTCAAGTGATTGCAATCTGAATAACCATATAACTCTTCATAGAAAAATAATTCTAATATTCATATGGCATCAGAATGGACCCTGAATAATTGAAGCAATTCTGAATAAAAGAATACTAGAGGGTTTGATATTATAGACGTCAAGGTATACTATAGAGCTATAGTAATAAAAGCAATATGGTAGAGGCACAGAAACAGAAAGGAAGACCAATGGAATATAATAAAGAATCTAAGCATGTATATTCATAAAAATAGCTATTTGATATTTGATAGAGCTAAATACATATACTGAAGAAGGACAGCATATTCAATAAATGATGATGGGAAAATAAGACCTGTAACTGTCTATGAGCTTCCACCAAAATTAGATCTAAGTATATCAAAGATCTCAATTTAAAATCTAAAACATAAAATTGCTAGAGGAAAACATAAGCAATATCCTACAAGATATAGGTACAGTGTAGAATTTTGTGAGCAGGGCTCCATTTTCCCCAGAACAGGTAACAGTTAAGAACTCATAAGGAGCTAAAATGATTCTACACAGGCATGAAAACGATAAAGAAAGTAAAGAAATCTACTGATGGGAGAGACTCTTTACCAGTTGTATGTCTTAGAGAGCATTATATAAAGAACTAACTTATACATACATGCATACATACATATACACATACATACATACATACATACATATATACATTTATACTAAATCTTAAAATGAAAAAAAAACAGAGTCTAGGAAACAAATGCTCCAATTAAAAAGAAATAAACTGTAGATCTAAATAAACTCTTCTCAACAGAAGAAATAAAACTGCTTAAGAAATAGCTCAAATGTGTTAATCAGTCTTAGCAATCAGAGAAATGCAATCAAGATAACGTTCATAAATCATTTCATCCAAGTTAGAATGAACAAAAAAGCCAAACAAACAAACAAAAAAAAAAACAGCAAACAGCAAATGGTAGCCAGGTGGGGTGATGGGGAAAATGTAACCCTCATTATTCACTGTTAGTGGGTATACAATAACTGTTGGAAGAGCTAAATCTCCCCTGGAAGAGTTCCTTTGCCGCTTATCTGACACAAATTGGTCAGCCTGAAACTCATACACATACAAACAACAAAATAGACTCAATAAGTAATTTCTATATATCTGGGCACACAACACACCAATATGTATGTATTTAACAGTAATAATCAGTAAAATTGAGTGGGTTATCTAGTTGAGAGTTGGTGGAGAATACAAGAGAGGAATAAAGGGAGAAAACTTATTAAGGGTTGGATGGAGAAAAGGGAAGGTGGTAAGGGGTAGGCTTACACTTTTATAAAATATACTTGAAAACATTGAAAAGTATCTCTTCCATGTAATCACAGGATAATTTTCTCTTGCAGAGGTTTTGAAAATTCTTGGTATACTATGGATATTTATACATTGTCTGGTGTATAATGAGAATTTATCCCATTCTGTAGGCTGTCTATTAATTCTTACTTTGTTTACTTTACAGATGTTTGTTTCTTTTTTTTTTTTAATTTAGCCCCTTTTACAGGCTTTGGTATGGTTTCCAGAGTTATTGGAATCCTATTCAGGATATTCTTAAGGATACCCGTATCATTCATTCATATATATATACAATCCCTATGGTGTTTTCAGAACTTCAAATCATCATGAAGTCTTTGTTCTACTTTAATTTGATGTTTTGTAGGGTAGAAATAAGAATCTACTATATAGCTACACATAGGACACCCAGGTTTCCCAAGTCAACTTAAGTAGGTCATTTGTTCCATATGTATGATTTTACAACTTTGTCAACAGTGAGGTGTATGCATCTATACAAAGTATTTCCTATCTATGACACGGATCTATTTCCATTAGTCTATTGGTGTGTGTGTGTGCTAATATTATTCTGGGTTTGGGAGATACGTTTGTTTTAGAGATTAAGCAGATCTCCCTATGGAGCCCAAATTGACCTTAAACTAATGGCAATCCTCCTGCCTTACTGTTTAATGTGCTAGGTTACACAAATGCTCACTAAACTGTTACACTGATTTTGCTATTATATAGTTCTGATATTTACTTTGAAATCAGGCTTGTGATACCTCCAGCATTTTTATATTTTTCAGGATTGTTCTGGATTCTACCCTTTTTATTTTAACTTTTATTTCTCTGAAAAAAATATCATTAGAATTTTGTTGGAGATGTCAGTGAATTTGTAGATAATTTTTAGTAATAATGCCAATTTTTAGAAATGAAAAAAAAGAAACTGTGAAATCTTGTTTTTGCATTTTATGAAGTAATTGCTCAGACTTTCCCTTGGTCCCATTTTTGTGCTATCAAGTCATTAGGGGTTTGGAGATGTAAAGTGATCTTCATATTCCTAATGTGAAGGAGGAGTTTCCATAATATATTAAATATGCCATTAAATGATGGTTATGCAATTTTCACAAAAATTAATCAAGTTGAATTAGGACCAAGATCTCCCCCTGCATCAAGATTGAGCAAGGCAGCCCTTCTTGGGAATTGGGTTCCCAAAAGCCATTTAAAGCACCAGGGACATGTCTTATTCTCACTGATAGGAGCCCCACTAAGAGACCAAGCTACACAAATGACACACTCATGCAGAGGGCCTAGGTCTGTCCAATGCGAACTCCCTAGCTCTCAGTCCACATGAATTTTAGTGGGGATTTTAATATCTACATTCATTGATCAGTAACTCTGTATTTTTATCTTTTAGATTGTTTAACAATTTTTGGTATCAAGACTATACTGGTTTTGCATAACGAGTCTTAGAACTCTCCTTTCCTTTCTATTTCATGTTTCAGAGGCATTAGCTTCAGTTTTTTTAAAGGTCTGATAGCATCCTTCTGTAAAGATGTCTGGTCTTGATTTACATTATTAGAACTTTATGTGCTATGTTTTATCAGTTCTCTTTATAACTGTTTCACTATTCCAGATTGCAGTTATTTTGAAAATGCAGCATTAAATATGAAAGTTCATACATATTGGAGAACATGATTCTAATTATTTTGAATAAGTTTCCAAAAACATTTTTTTTCTGGAAATATCATTGTAGTATTTATTTATTTATTAAATTTAAATATTAAAAATTTCCACCTCCTCCCCTCCTCCCATTTTCTT